>JAWRVF010001174.1:0-98997 GCA_036785485.1 Physcomitrellopsis africana | reverse complement strand
GACAAGTTTTAAGAACACGTAGTTATGTTTCATATTTTGGAACATACAAGCATCTCTTAAAATAGAATAGATTATTTTTAAACTTAAACTTAGAAGTATTATAAGATTGAAATGAATTATTCTTAATATCATGAACAAGAGGATCTGAAGACATACTTAATTAAACTTGCTTGAAAAAAGATGAATCAACAATCAATATTGATTTTATTATTGAAAGATAAAATTATTTTGGTTTTAATAAGATCATCCTTTGTTGATCAAAAGTTGTATTTCTTTCTTTTGGTATAAGATAAGAACATTTAAAAAAGATATTAGACAAAACTTGTTATTTTTTTAATTGATAAGTAATAATAAACTTGAATTTTGATAAAGACATACTCTAACGAGCTTGGCAACAATTCAAAATATGTACTAATATGAAATACTTGAAGTTTTTATGATCTATATACACAATGATTGGATTAAAAGTACCTTCTAAATAATGATTCTATTCTTGAAAAAAATCTATAACTACAAGAAGTTCTTTGTCATAGATCTCATAGTTAATCTTGGCTGTTGAAAATTTTTTTAAATAAAAAGATATTAGATGAAATTTGTCATTTGTTCCTATATGTGAAAATATTACACTTAAGGCAAAGTCCAATATATTTGTTTCTATAAAAAATACTTTAAAAAAATTGATATAATATAAGATTAGTATAGAGTAAAAACTATCTTCAAAGCTTCAAATAATGCTTTGGCTTCCTTACTCTACTTGAGTTTTTTTTAAAAGTTAAGAGTGTTAATAGAAGTGCAACTTGAGAAAAGTTTTTAATGAAGATCCAATAGTAATTAGCAAATCTTAAAAAATATTATACATCTCTTATTGTTCTTGGAAATTTTTAGTCTATAATTATCTAGACTTTCTTAAGATCCATTATTAGACCATCATTAGAAATGAAATATCCTAAAAAGTCAATTTGAATAATATAAAATATACACTTTTTATCTTGGCATATAATCCTACATCTCTAAATTTTTATAATACATAATAAACATGAAATTTATATTCTTCTGTACTCTTAGAATAGATGAGAATGTCGTCTAAATAATAGACAATAAAATCATTAAGAATCTTATAATCTTCATCATTATAATCTTCATCATTGGTGAATTTTCTACATGTGTATACAAAGCTTTTCAAGTTCTCAATTCATAAGGTATTCAAAAAAAAAAAAAAAAAAAAAAAAAATTATTGAATGCATGTTGATTTGCTCTCTGGTTTTCATCAATCAGTTTTTTTATATTGCATACTTCAACTTGAAACTTTTTATGTTGGTGTATCTTGATGTTGGCTTTCCAATAAGCTATTGCACGTTCAATTTGGACTTGATTTGAATTTGTAGTGAATTTTAGACTAGCAAGTGGTTCACTGCCTTGGCAGTTTCATATACCTCATGTTTGGAAACGCATTTCTTAGTGCGTGGTGACTATTTAATAGTGGAATTTTTTTGTGTACAAGCACTTTGAAGTTGAGATTGTAGTGGTGCAAATTTCAATGCTATTAAACAAGAAGTGAATTTTTGGCGATTTTTGGAGTGGAGAGAGGTTTCTACTTTAAGTGGAATACAATTGAGGTAAGTGATTTCTATCTCTTCAATCATTTGCATTGTTGATTTTATGTTATACTTTTGATTTTTGTGTTTTAAATCTATCTTAATTATATTAAAATATAATAAAAATAAATATAAAAATAAAATAAAAATAAAATAACAATAAAAATAAAAATAAAATAAATAAGAAAATAAAAATAAAATAAGTAAGAAAATAAGATTAAAATTAAAAAATTTAACTAATAATAATATTAATAATAATATAAAATATATATATATAATAATAATAATAATAATAATAAAATCATTAAATTAAAATAACTATTTTATAATTATTTTATTAATATTTTAATATCATATTAACTTTTATTTTTATTTTTATTTTAACTTTTATTTTATTTTATCTTATTTTATTTTATTTTTTCTTTTATATTTTTACTTTTATTATATTTATTATATTATATTTTATTTTTACTTATCTTTTTATCTTTATCTTTCTTATTTAATGATTACTATTACTTTTATATATTAAAAATAAATTAATACATAAATAAAAATATAATAAACTTATATCAATATAGAAAATTTATTATGCATATAAATAAAATAAAAGGAAAGAAATTACTTTTATATTAATATTATTTTTCTTTCTTTTTATTTTATTTATATGCATAATAAATTTTCTATATTGATATAAGTTTATTATATTTTTATTTATGTATTAATTTATTTTTATGTAATAATTTTATTTCTAACTTGAAATACTATTTGGTTAATTTAGTATTAGTGTAGTATTATTTGGTGGTTTTCTTTAGATTGGTTGTCACTTTCGAAGCATAAAGAGTGGAGTTCACGTACAACTTCAAATCTAAGATTAATTCATCTTGGTAAGTTCCAAACCTTAGCTTTCAATTATTTAAAATTTTAGATAAAAATAAGGAAGGAGCACGGCTAGGAAAAACTTGGTGGATTCCAAACCTTAGCTCTTTCTTTTATTTGAAATTTTAGGTACATTCAGGAAGGAGCACGACGGGACTTGCTATCCTACAGGTAACATCTAAAACCATTCTATCACCTTGTAGTGTAATTGAGTATTAAAACATTCAATTATATGCACCAGGAAATTCTCCAATTTATCTCTTTTATTAAGAGAACTTAGTTGTATTTGTGATAGGTGCTTCAATTTTTAGATGTTTTGTAAGGAAGTGAAGTCGGATTGATGGCTGGCATGACTTCTTTTTGGCATTGAATCTGTACTTCTGAGAAGTGATGATCCCCATGAGGCATAGTTAATTGTTGCAGGTTGCCCTATAAGTTGTCTTTTACCCAGTTCATCTGATTTTTGTGGTATCCATATTTGAAAATTTTAAAATTACTTATACTATTCTTGGCCTTGTTTTCCAATCTCTAAATTATAAATTAAGTCCAACTAACGGGTGATTCCGCCATACTAAGATCGGCACAAGATCTTAACTTGGTATTTAGTTGAACCTCGTGCATCACTTGTAAGAAAAGTTTAATTATTGGGTAATACCACTAATTTGAGATCAGCACGAGATTTCATCTTAGTATATAATTAAACCACATGCCTTACAAATAGATAAGAAGAAAAAGGATTTTATATTAATTCAAAAAACAAAAATAAAAATAATTTAAAATTTACTTGTTTTACTTTAAACCACCTACTAGGTCTTTTTTTGTAAGAGAGTTATATAGAAACCATATACTTAGTTGTATGCCACATAGGACTAAGTTTAAGGTAGTTCATCTTCTTATTGGCCTTGTTTTATGATCTAGACGTGTTTTACAATCTGAATTATATGTTGAGCCTATAGTTGTAGAAACCCACGTATTAGAAGAAATTTGCGACAAGATGTCACAAGCTTCTATTGAGATGGAGTAAGGAAGAAGACAGCCTTCAGAGCCTCAAGTAGAGCCTTTATCAATTACAATTCTAAGGGTTAGTATATCCAATGAAGAAAACCACAACTTCCAAACTAATATCCACATCGACCCAATGATGTTACCTAGGGGATTCTAATTGTAGTACCTTCAGGATTACAAGGGGTATCAATTTCATCTAACCTTCCAAGATTTAGTGGATCTATCAATGAAGATCCAGCAACCCACATAAAAAGGTTTGTAGAGGTACTTATCACTAGTCTAGTAACCAATCATGGTTACTATTTAATATAATTTCCAACAGCCTTGATAGATTTTGCATATGCTTGGTATAGATCTCATGTAGAGGAGGCATTCACCAAATGAGAATAACTCCTAGCAGCAGTTCTTCGTCAATATAGGCCTGTGATTGGCCAACAACAAGTCCTTTTAGCCTTGACAAACATTAGACAAGGTCCTTTAGAAGATATTATCTCTTATGTGAGGCAATTTCAGATAGTATGTACTCAATATGTTGGTAATTTGTTAAACGAGGACACCATAAGGCACTATTTTATCCAAGGTTTTGCCATGTCTTCTACAATTTGGGATATTTTAAATAAGAGATCTAAAGATTTAAAAGGAGCTATTCAAGCTGCTTTGGAAGTAGAGATTATTGATAAAGAAAATGATTGTATGCTTAGAAGGGCAAAAGAACCAATACCCACCTTTATACCTTTGCAACATCGACCTATAGGATTCCATCAACTTATAGCTTTAAGCTATTCACAACCTTCTACATTTTTTTTGCCAATTAGCAATCCGACACCTTTAGCTATACAACCTCCACATGATCAAGCTCAATCTAAAATCTTTTATGATATTAGATTAGAAGAATTCAAAAGTGAAGTATGGCAAGCCAATGAGGTGTTCAAAAATGAGATGATGAATACTATGAAAGCCATTAGTGAATAAATATCTTGCCTTGTCAAAAATCAAATTCCAACTATAGAATCTAGATATCATGAATCAGGAATTCATACCTCTGGATTATAGTGTACAAATTGTAGACAAGTGAACCACACGGTATAATTTTGTCCACAATTCCTACAACAACAACTTAGAGAAAAAAATCAATTCCAACCATATAAGCCTCGTCATCAATTGAAACAAGTAGGTTCTAATTTTTCTTCAATCCAAAAAAATAATATAATACCTTGTCTTACTTATGGAAAGCCACATCGAGTAGGTCAATATTGGATTGAAAATGGAATTATATGCTCTAATTATGGAGGTTCTCACCCTACAGATCATTGTAGAAGATCCAACCAAATTATTCCCTCAACTTCTTTTTCAAAGGACTATAGTAATCAAGTCAAAGGAAATATAAAAGGAGTTAGATTTACAAATCCTATTGTTACAAAAAGTCCATCAAATATGTATTATGACCCTTCAAGCAATGGTCAAAATCATCACCCTTCAACAATAGTTCAAACCAATTATGGAACATTGCAAGGATCTGTAGCATATATTCAAAACCAAAATCAAAACCAACAGCCAAAAACTTCTCAAGATGTTAGATATCCAATAGCTCAACTTGATGTACTTTCTACATCAAATTTACCATCTTCTCAATCCTACTTGGTGCAACTAGACATGAAGGAGATTTTCAAAGACAATGCATATTTACCTTTTTTGATTTGAACCAGAAGTATGAATGCCAAAAAACCAATAAATTTAGCACAACTTGAAGAAGATGAGATATCTATAGATATTTCAGAAGAATCATCCAAATTTGTGGAATTGTCAAAAACTACTCAAGAAATAACTAAAGAATTACAAGACAACCAACCTTCTTCTATAGTTGAATCTAATGAAGAAGAATATCAATTTGTAGGCAAGGAAGGACCTTGGACTTCTAGTACCTTTTTGAAACAACCAACAACTAATAGAACCTTCAATCCTACCAAACCTTACGATGTATGGCAAGATCTTTGTAGAGCTAGAGCCAACATTTTATTTGGACAATTGATTCAAGTAGCACCAAATATCAAAAAAGACCTCAAGGAAGGAGTAACATTACGAAGAAAAATTAAGAATATAGAAGGAATAGCTCGAGTTGAAGTTGATGATCTAGAAGAGAATATCACCTTGGAAGAAGAAATTGACAATAGAGAATATAGCCCTGTTGAGATAGATGTAGAAATTGTGGATAAAATAATTTCCAAGGTCATAGTGGATGATGGAAGTAGCATCAATATTATGCTTGAATCCACTATGAACAAATTGGGATTAAAAATCACTCACAAGGCAATTATGAAGGTCAGATTAGCTGATCAAAGACCTTCTCAACCTCTAGGTCAAATCCGTGACCTTTGTATGTGAGCAGGAGGTGTAGATTATATAGTATCATTTTATATGATACAGTTATATAAAAAAGCAGATAGTTACCTTCTCTTGTTAGGAAGATGATGATTGAGGCAATCTAAAGGAATAACAAATTGAGGGGCTTCTAAGCCTTATTTTACTTTTGGACCTTTAGATAATCATACAACAACCATAGTATCTAATTACTTTAGACTCCAAGTCGTGGTTCCATTAGAAAAACCACCAATATCTAATGAGGCCAAGCAAAGTAGTTTTATCCAATCCAATTCAACATCAACTATAGCACTAATAAAATATATTGGCCCTGGGTTATATGAATATGAAGATGAGGGTGATTTTGCCAAATGGTTAGAAAAAAATCCTTACAAAGAAGAAGACATTCATATTCGATTTGTAGAATTTCAAGCCTCATCCTTACGCATTGCTATTGACAAAAGATTGGATGCTTCTCAAACTTTGAAAGAACAATTAGAGCCTTTAAAAAGCTTAGTGGAAATCAAAGATTGCAGCCAACAGATAAGAACTTTTCAAAGAAGAAGAAAGGAGATCTTTGATAAAAAATAAAATAAAAAGACATCTATTTATTCCAAGAATGTGGGTGATGGTTCAAGATGCTAGGAAATTAGATTTTCCAACTAAGTTTGATGCACTTTGGATAAGACCATATATTATCAAAGAGGTTTTTGATAATAACTCAGTCAAACTTAAAACGTTAGATGGAAAAGACTTTCCTATACGAACTAATGGAAGTCGTTGTAAAGAATATAAGGTGTGAACATTAGTTAAAACACCAATGTACCTTGTCATTTAGATAGTAATTTTAATTCCATCTTAATAGAATATAGATATTGAGTTAGTAGCTAAATAAAACATTACTAAATATAAAACCATGTCAAGATGATAACAACCAAATGCCTTGCTGTTCTAAATCAAAGTTTTAGTATTTTTTTCCTCTCTTTAATTCTACTTCTTTTGACAGAGTATAATATCCAAGTTAGAATTTTTCTATTATTTTCTTTATAGACCGTGTCAAATGCAATAGTTGGATTCTTTCTATTCTTATGAATAGTCCCAGATGGTCGCCATATGTGAGTCCCATCAATGGATCTTAATTGGTGGATTGGTTAAAAATATAGTCTTAAATCATTTAATTATACAAATACAATGGTTAGAGAGTCTTTTTGACTATTTAAGTATTTATTAGAATTTAGAAGTATTTATAAATATAAAAGTCTTATTAGAAGAAAAGTTACAAAAATGGAGTCTTAGTAAATCTTGGAGGCAATTATTTTAGTTGGTTTAGTATTTTTACTTATTATTAAGTATTAAGAGTTAGTTATTAAGACCAATGTCTATATTGGCCTTCTAATTATATGTATTACTTATTAAAAACCTATAAATGTTATTTAGTAGGTAGAAGAAGTATGAGGAAGAAATCTCATGTCTTTTTAATTATTTTTGTAGAAAATAGGATTTTGAGTTGATTTTTATTGATTTTGTTATTATAAAAAATTTCAAAAGTAGAATAAAATAGTATTAAATTGATATTATCATCTTAAAAATATTATAGAGACTTTTAGAGTTTATTTAGAATTTATTTAGAATTTATTAAGAATTTTTAGAGCAATTTTGAAGACTTTGGTAAAAATGAGTTTTACCACCTTGGGAGCCATTATGAAGAAATGGAGAAAGATTTGAAGCCCATACAAGGTTCCTAGGCTAATAGGGTATTTTTGAATACCATGGTGAAGTCAAAAATGCAAAATTATTAGTTCTACTAGTATAAAATAGGAGGACCAGCAGCTAGTGTAGTCCTTGTAGGAAGGGAGGTGCACAAGTTCCATATGGGTTGTGGCACCTTGGATGTAGGTAGGAGGATAAGACTAAGGCCTTGTGGCCCCTCTAGGACACCCATATACACTACTTGTGAGCCTTGGTGAGGTTTGAACCCATGATCTTGTAACAAGTTATCCTTGAGGTAAAAATTTCTACTTAATTTTTTCTATTGTTTACCTTCTAACTTTGAATTATCATAACTTATTCATAATAACTTAGATTTACATGTTTTTTTACCATTGGAAAGATTTACATGTTTTTTTATCATTGGAAAAATAAAAAAATTATCTACTTGAAAATATAATTTTTACTTTTTACTTTTACTTTTTACTAGGTGAAAATCTAGTGAACAGACTGTGATTAGTTTTGTAGTATGCAATTACTTAATTGCATATATTTTACTTGTTTTGTATTGTTCTTCTCCTTCATTGTTGTTTATTGCTCCTTATACTTCACACCACAAGTTATAAACAACTCTTAATTGAGGCCACCTTATAATTTGAATTGAGGAGTGAATACTATCCCCATAAGTGGCCTCAAATATGAAAGGTAGTTAAAAAATTTGTGCAATCATGTGATATTTTTTCAAGATTAAAAATTCCTAGTCATCAATCTTGCAGACTTTTCTAATCATTACTTATATCAGAACAACTATGGTCTTTTGTCTCTATAGATTTTATTACAGATCTACCAATTTCAAGTTTATATTTTTTTATATTTGTGATTGTAGATTGTTTTATTAAGATGGTACATTTTGTACTATATACAAAGTCTATTACAGGTAAAGAAATAGCTAAACTCTTCCTTGACAATATCTATTGCTATAATGGATTGCCAAGGGATATTATATAAAATAGAAGGATGTAATTTGTATCAAAATTTTGAAGAATCATTTTTAAGGTATTAGAGGTGGATATAAAATTATCTTCAACTTTCTATCCTCAAATTGATGGACAAATAGAACATATAAATCAAATTTTAGAGCAATATTTGAAGTATACTGTCAATTATTATCAAGATAATTGAACAACTCTTTTGCCATTGGTAAAGTTTGCTTATAATAATTTGATACATTCTTCTATTTAACAAACATCTTTCTTTGATAATTATGATTATCATCCATAATTTGATATTTTTGACTTCTCAAAAGCTGATAATCTTATAATAAAAGATTTGACAAATTAATTATCAAAGCTACATGCAACAATAAAGGCATAATTAAAAAAAGCTCAAGAAGGACAAAAGATCAATAAGATCATCTTATATTTCTTGTATCTTTATTTAAGCCATATAAGACAACGGATATACAAGGAAGAAGACAAATGCCACCACCTCCTATAAAAATGGACAACAATGAAGAATTTGAAGTTGAAGAAGTGTTAGATTTGAGGTAATGCCAAAATAGGTTGAAATATCTTGTATAATTGGTGCAGATATGATATTAGTGAATGCACATGGAAGCCATTTAAGAATTGAGTAAATGAATCAATCAAAATCAATGCATTTTATTGGCAACATCTATCAAAATCAAGATGAAAAAAACTTTTATTATAAAAACAAAGAAAATTCAATGGAGATTTTTTATATCATTGTTTGTTATGTCTTTGGATTTTTGGCGCTAAAAAGATAGAAAATCAACAACCAACAAATTCAACTCAAAAGCTATTGTTTGCTAATTTATTACATGAGACATTATAATTGTCACAACCTTCAAGACAATAAAATAGAAATGAAGATCTTCAAGAACAACATGTTTTTTTTTTTGAATTGATGGAAAAATATAATATGTTTGATATTATGACCTTGGAAGAGATTTTTGATGTTTGGTGATACTTTTAGAAGTAGAAACTACTTTTAATGGTGTTCCAAATGTTTTCTTTGAAAGAAGTTTTGAAGGCCTCAATAATGATCAAATATTAGGATAGTCTATAAAATCGATGTCAAGAAGTTTTTGATCTTGAATAAATATTATATAATTGTACAAATTCTTTAACAACCTTTCACATTTGAGGCCACAAAAAATCTCTTGATATTAGCTTTAAAATCTTGTTATATCCAAAATTTCTTGCTACAAAGAAATTGTGACGAGCTTTAAGAATACGTAGTTATATTTCACCTTCTGAAACATATAGGTGTTCTTTGAAATAAAATAGATTGTTCTTGAATTTGAACTTGGAGGTACCATGAGACTTAGATGAATTATTTTCAATCTAATAAATAAAAAGGTCTAAAGTCATACTTAATTAGACTTGCTTGATAAATGTTAAATCAATAGTCAATGTTGATTTCATTACTCGAAGATGAAATTGCTTCGGCTTCAAGACGATCATTCTTTGTTAATCAAAAGCTAAATTTTTTTTTTTTAGTACAAGATAAGAATGTCTAGAAAGAACATTGGATAGACCTTATTTTTTTTTAGCTAATAAGTAATAATATACTCAAATCTTAATAAAACATGTTTCAACGAGCTTGACAATAATTCAACATATGTATTGACATGAAATATTTAAGGTTCTTGTAATCTGTATACACAATGACTGGATTAGAAGTGCCTTCTAGATAATAACGCCATTTTTTAAAAGAATCTATAATTATAAAAAGTTCTTTATTATGGATTTTATAATTGATCTCTACTGCTAAAAGTTTCTTGGAAAAAAAAGCTACTGAGTGGAGTTTGTCATCTGCTCCTATTTGTGACAATACTGCATCTAAAACAAAATCTGATCTATCTATTTTTATAAAAAATAGCTTGAAAAAATTAATACAATACAAGATTGGTATAGAAGTAAAAGATGCTTTTATTTCTTTACTCTACTTGAATTTGTCTTTATAAATTAAGTGTTTAAATGGAGCTACAATTTGAAAAAAGTTCTTGATGAAGATTTGATATTAATTGACAAATCTCAAAAAATATTGTATATCCCTTATTATTCTTAAAATCTTCTAGTCCATAATTGTTTGGACTTTTTTAGGATCCATCTTGAGATCATCATTCAAAATGATGTATCTTAAGAAATCAACTTCAATAGTATAAAATACACACTTTTCCATCTTGGCATATAATTCTACATCTCTAAGTTTTTATAATACACATTAAATATAAAATTTATATATTTTTATATTCTTAGAATAGATTAGAATATCATCTAAATAGAAAATAATAAAATCATTAAGAAACTCACAAAAAATATCATTGATAAGATGTTGAAAAGCAATTGATGCATTTGTAAGTCCAAAAGGCAAGACATTATATTGAAAATTTCCATACCTTGTTTGAAATACAATCTTCCATTCATCTCTTTCTTTAATATGCACCAAATTATATGCTCTTTGTAGATCTATTTTTATATAGATCTTAACTTGATTCAATTAATGAAAAAGTCCAAATATTAAAGATAGAGGATATCTATTTTTTATAATAATCTTATAGAGCCCTTAATAATCTATATACATTTATAATGACCCATCTTTTTACTTTACAAATAAAATAAGAATTCCAACTAGGAATTTTGAATGGCATATGAAATTCTTTGCTAAATTTTTATCAATGTATTTTTTGAGTTCAACCAATTTATTTTATAATAAACTATAAATTGGTCCAAATAAAAGTTGAATTTCCTCTTTTAGATCGATTAAGCAATCATATGAACAATATTTTAAAAAAATATCTATATTTTTTTTTTTTTTAAATATCTTGGTAATCTTGATATTGGCTTAGAATGCCACTTGAAGTCTTTCCACCATCAAAAATGGATCTAGTATAAATAGTAAAAGATGATCTTTCTTTTGTTGCATTCATAAAAGCTTTTGTACCTATAAATATGGATTTTATTATATTAGACTTATAGCTTTTTACTTGGTTAATAAGACTCTTATTAATACTTTGAAAAAAATCAAGTCTACAAAAAATCTAATCTATTCAAAGATTATATTTTTTTAGCCATGATAAATCTAAAATAATTATATTAGAATGAGATTTATTTATATTAAAGATTATATAATTATTATGACCATCTATTATTATATTTATAAAAAAGATTTTATGAGTAATATCTTTAAAAGATAATCTATAACTTCTACATGTAGGTATTTAATTTTTTATAATAAAGATATTTTATAAATTTTAACAAACTTTTTATCTAAAAAAACACGCTAAAGCTCCTAAATCTGGCAAAATAGAGGCTTTGTGATTTTTAGGTTTCAAATATACATCTATTATAAAATAAGGAGAGGATTTTGAAGAGAGAATAAGATCTTCATTAGAAGTTGTATAAGATTCTAACCACATAGTCCCTATTGTAGCTGGACAAACTTGTTTTCTAACATACTGTCTTCTTTGATAGCCATACTTCTTATTTTATAGTTGCGTCATTTCTTTAGACAATGTTGAGCAGTGTATTTAAATTCTCCACAATATAAGTGTAATCCTTCTTGATGACAACAAGTCTTTTCTTGTTCAATAAGAGGTTTAAAATATACCACATCAGTTTGTATATCTTCTACTTTTGAATATACATATTGATAAGACATCAATATTGATATTGTATTATAATAATATTGGAATTTTTTTATGTGATTTTCAGATCAAAATTCAAAAAGCCAATTGTCACACTTCACAACAAAGTCAATTGTTTGACTCAATGTCTGAAGATTGAATAAATTAAGCATCAATTTCTTCACATCATATTATAATCTATAGAGAAATTAATTAATGAATAAAATATCATCCCACTTGGTATCCGTCGCTAATTGTCAAAACTATGAAGCATATGATGTCATTGATTGATCGCCTTATCACAAGATACAGATCTTGTTAGTTGCAGCACAAATTATATCATGTTTTCCATACATAGATCAAAATTCTACTAAAAATGCCTCCAAATTATCTAATATTAGATCATATTTTTCAAGAAAAGATGAAAACCATGATAAAGTAGAACCTAAAAGTAGTGTTCTAATAAATTTGATTTATGACCTTTGAGTTGGATAACTTTGAGATTGAAGTTCAATCACCACTTGTACTTAATTGATGAATCCTCAAAATTTAGATCTTATACCATCAAACTTTTCTATCAAATTAATTTTTGATTTTTTGATGCTTGAATGGTATTCCATTGTAGATGAAGTGGTATGACTTGAAGTAGCTCCAATCATCTCTATATCTTTACTTCCTACTAATCTTATTACTCTTTGTGGTAGTACATTGAATTCATGCATTGCAAGCATTAATTTTCTTATTTGTTCTTACATTTATACAATTGCATTCTTTATTTCAAAAAGTTTTGCCATGATAATATAATAGAAAAGAAAGAGTGTCTATTCTTATTACAAAATAAAACACTCAGTTATAAAATAATTAATTAATTAATTAAAAATAATATCAATTTAAAAATAAATAATCCATAATTTCTAATATGCTGATATCTTATCAAAAGAAAGAGCTAATTCACTTTTAATCAAGGAAAAATAAAGCTCTAATATTGCATCTTTATTTTTGTTAATCTGTCAAAGATACAAACTGAAAGAAGATGCATAAATCAATGAAATCTATATTAAAGGAAAATGACAAAATAAAAATAAGCAAGTATATATATATTCAAGAAGAAATTAAAATAGCTATTGCCAAAGATTAAAAAATATAATGACTTTTGAACTAGATTAGAATGAAGAAAAGAATTGACAAGAATAAAGAAGGCTTTATTCTTGTCTCTAAATATATTATCTACCTAAGAGCTAAGAGGCGGCGTTTTATAAGACCTCCAATACATGTCCAATTTGCAAGATACATGTCAAACTTGTAAGACAAGTTTCTTATATGTGCACCACATACTTAGCTTGTTCTACAAGCTACCAACATGTGCAATATGTAGCTAGCTTGTTGGCCAAGTTTTTAACCTATCAATCACCTATAGACATGTATAAAGGTGAATTCACGTCTATGAAGCTTCTAAGAAGCTTTTCTATAAGATATTATCAAATTAATTTATTTTTATCTACTTCTATTTATCTATATTAACTAAATAATTATTAAAATAAATTTTATGTCTATGATATGAAATCACATAAATAACAAATGGTGTATCTTCTTTGATCAATTTTATAAAAGTCTTTGCTCCAACAAATAAAGGCTTATCAACTCATGACTTTTTATAAAGTTTTTTCATAGGAATTTTTATTAGAAATATTATTCTTTGTAACTTCTAATCTATAAATGGATTATGCTTTTCCAACCAAGACAATGTGAGAATAATAGGATTTGAAGGAGTTTTAATAACATTAAATCCAATTTGTCTGCTATGATCTTTTAACAATACTTCTATAGGTGTGATTTCATAGGTGATACTACTAGAGGATAAAGATCGTCTATCTATTATCTCTATATGAATATATTTGGATTTTTGTACTAATAGAATTTTATGAAACTTAGCGAATGTCTCATCTACAAAACAAGGAAATGCCTTCAAATCCAATAAGATAATTAATTGAAGCTTTTCAGGGCCAAAACATAAAACAATTATAAAATAACAAATAAGTTGAGAAGAAAGAGACGAACTTGAATAGTTTTGTAATATTGAATTATCTAGCCACATGGTCCCTACTATAGCTGAATATCTTTATTTTCCTAAATAATTGCACTTCTGGTTTTGGTAATGTGTTGATTTTTTTTCTTTGGACAATTGCCAATCTTGTGGCCTTACTTGCCACAATACATGTGAATACTTCACTTCTCATATTCCAAGAAGTATCAGATATTCCTTCTATGTCTTTCCATAGCATCTATTCCTATATTCATATTAACATTAATTCATAAATATTGATGTCTAAGTTTTTAAAGAAAAATTAAAAAGTATCCATAAATCTATTCTACTGTTGAGTCATCCTATAATCTAAAGTTAAAATTATTCATACCTAAAAGATTGTATGCTAATAATTATATAACTTTTTATATTTTTTTTTCTTATAAAATAAAAGATTAGTTATTTATAATTATCTTATGATAAATTTCTTTTTTTACTATTTGGTCTTAATAAAACTATTTTTTTTTCAACTACCTAAGGCGGCTTAACTGCCTTGTCTAATTAAGCACATCTTAAAGACAAAGGTGGCTAACCACCCCTTTATTCATATTAATTATTTTTAAGTTTTTCTTTTCTAATCCATTTATAGTAGGTTTTTTCTTTGATCATTCTTTATTTTATTTAATAATGATCTTTTATATATTAAAGATAAATAAAAAATATTAAGAATTAATGTGTAATCCGAAATAATGTGTAGACCTTCTTCCATCCGACGCTTTTTTTCTTGTGGACTAAGAAGTTTAATACATATTATATAAAATTACATATCTTTTAATTTTGAATATAAATTTAAAATGCTTGTCGATATAATATGAGTATGTCGGATTGCATATTAGTAACAAATCCTTCACATTATTTCTTAATTTCTAATAGAATTGACTTATTAAGGCTTCTTTGTCCCAATTAATATTGCACACCAGTTGTATAAAATTGAATGTATAAACTAATTCAAAGCACGCCTCTTAATGCAATGCTTGGATCTTAGTTATTGTCCAACAATCTTTGTTATGTTTTTAAAATACTTCCGCAAATGCTTCCATGAAAACTTCAAAATTGTTCAAAATTGGTAATCTCTTTTCAAATAAAGGAGCAAACTATGATAATACTTGCTCCATAAGCAAGGTGCCAACTAATTCAATCTATGATTCTTTTATCAAATAAGCATCAAGTTATAGAACTGTTATTAATTGAATTTGATTGAGAAATCTTTAAAACTTTAAATGCATAGCATCATATTTCTCCAAAAGACTAACTTGAGGCTCCTTACTTTGCTGAATAGATAGATTTTCTTGGCATAGCATAGATAACACTACATCCTCAAGTATAGAAGTTAGAGGTGGATGTAGTCTAGATTATAATACTTCAGATGTTGCATCATTATGAAGTTTTATAATAATTCTTTCAATCTCTGTTGTCCTAATAGATTATATAATAAGAGCACTTATAATGGCATTTAACTTGAATTTAGAAGATCTAGTCATATTAATATCTTGACCTCCAGCCATTATAAAAATAAATAAATAAATAAATAAATAAATAAAATTAAAAAAAAAAATGAAACTATAAGAAGACAATATGAATTTAAAAGAAGATAATCTATAATCTTTAAAACGCTTTAAGACCTTCAAAAAGAAGGGTGATCCACTCTCTCACAAGACAAATAAAATTTTAATATTATAATGAAGAAGATATTAATTTAGAAGAAGATAATCCGCAACCTCTAAAGTCCTAATATACCTTCAAAAAGAATGATAATTCACTTTCTAACAAGAAAGATCCAACTCTGATATTTACGATGAAGGCAATCTTGACAAACTGTCAAAGATATAATAATACAGAGCAAAAGACTTGAAGTAGAATAAGGTTTCAAAAATAAACCAACAAGAACTTGAATTAATCAGATGAATACATGAACAATACTAAAAAAGATTAGTTAAAACTCCAAGAGATGCATTGTCAAGACTGAAGAACTCTTCAGCCTCAACTCTTATATATATTCCTATCTAAGATGCTTCTTAAGCTACTTCCATCAAAATAAGAAGCTTCTTGAGCAACTTCTACCAATTAGGAAGCTTCTTAAGCAGCTTCTATCAACTGGGAAGCTTCTCGAGCTCCTTCTATCAACTTGGAAGCTTCTTGAGCTCCTTCCACTAATTATGAAGCTTCTTGAGCTATTTTCATCAACTAAAAATCTTCTCAATTGACTTTCACTAACTCATGGAGATTTAGAATGTTCTAGAAGGTTCTGTGAACCTCCAAAGTATATGTCTCTAATATCATAAAGTCCTTATTAAATTAAAATTATAATTAAATTTTAAAATAATATAAAAAATATAAAAATATATTTTTAGAAAATAATATTGATATATTGCCAAAATACTAAGCTTATGATGGTACAATTAATCTTCAAGAAGGAATTCAATTTCTATTCAAATTAGTTTATAACTTATCTTAAAATGAATCTAGTGCTTCAAAAGACTGTATTGATGAAAATTTAGTAAATAACTTTATTTGATATCAAAAATCTCCTCCATATGCATCAATCATTTTTATGAAGAAATAAGATATGTTCTTGTAAATGTGTGAATTTTTATTCTAGACATATCAATTAATTATTAAATTTTTTTTAATACTAAAACTTTTTAATTGGCTAAATAAAGCTAAAATCTATATTAAAATAGATCTAAAAGAAGCATATAATTTGATATATATTAAATAAAAAGATGAATAAAAGATTATATTTTAAATTAGATATAGATATTTTGAATATTATGGCATGTTAGAAATATATACTTTAAAATTTTATAAAATATTTTAGAATATTTTAGAGATTTTTTAGTTAGTGGAAGTCACTTGAGAAGCTTCTTCATTGATAGAAGTAGCTCAAGAAGCTTCGTAGTTAGTCAAAGGAGCTCGAAAAGCTTTCAAGTTGGTAGAAGCTACTTAAGAAGCTTCCTAATTTAATGGAAGTTACTCAAAAAGCTTTCTAGATATGGGTATATATTGGATTCGAGGTTGAATAATTCTTCAATCTCGACAATGCATCTCTTAGAATTCTAGCTCATCTTTTTTGGTGTTATTTGTATACTCATTTAGATAATTCAAATCTTTTAAACCTAAATTAGATACCATGATAAGTATTTTTACTACTTTATCTACTAAGATTGTATAGATTTAAGGAGTTTTTGCAAAACTTCATAACAACGTAACATCTAGAATATCACAATCTAAACAGCATCCACTTCTAATTTATGTGCTTGAGGATGCAATATTACCTATATTACAGTAAGAAAATCTACTTATTCAATAATGTAAGGAGCCTCAAGTTAGTCTTTTGGAAAAATATAATGGTACATGTTCAAAGTTCTAAGGATTTATTAACCAAATTCAATTGATAACACTTCTATAATTTAATACTGATTTGACAAAAGAATCACGGATTGGATTGGTTGGCATCTTATTTATGAGATAAGCGTTATCATGGTTTGTTTTTTTGTTTGAGAAGAGATCATTAATTTTAAACAACTTTGAAGCTTTCATAGAAGTATTTAGAGAGGCATTTGGAGAACATAATTAGGCTCATTGGGCAATAGCCAAGATTTGAGTATTGTAACAAAGGGCGCACTCTTCATCAGTCTATGCATCCAAGTTTAGGCAACTAGCATGCTACATTAATTAGAATGAAAAAGCCTTGATAGATCAATCCTATTGAAAATTAAGAGATAATATAAAAGATTTGTTACTATTACTTTTGAATCCACAATTACTCAATGAAGCCATCAATCAAGCCATAAAATGTGATAATCAACTATTCTAATGTTGTCAAGGTCAATATTTATGGATTTCAACAAGACAATATGTAATCCAATATACTACTATTATATTGGCAAATAGTCTAAATTTGTATTCAAAAATAAAAGATATATAGCTTAATACAGTACATTTTAAATTTTTTAGTCTTCAAAAAAAGAAATATCAAATTGAAGAAGATTTATATTTATATTTTTAAAAAAATGCCACGAGGCTTATAATTGTTCAAAAAAATAAAATCAATACATCACCAAAATCTAGAGTACAATTGTTCAAGAAATCAAAAATGCTTGGCTATAGTAAGAACCATGCAGTTGGACAATTCAATATTGTAAAACTATTTAGGTTCCTCTCTTTTTGTTTAGAATGCTTATTGCTTTACAATTTTTTTGTGTTTTGGCCTTTAGAAGCTTCAAGAGATTATCTTATTGAATTCAAAGGCATCTATTTATTTTTTAGATAAAGAATTTATTAAGCTTCATAAAATTTCTCTACTACAAAAACTCAAACATGTTCATGTAGAGGTAATAGATGGATAATTATTATCCTTTATTAGTATCATCTATGAAATAATACCTATAGAAGTGTCATTTGAAGACTATAACAACCAAATTGTATTCAATGTTATTATGCCTCTTTCAAATCTTATTATTCTTAGACTTTTTTGGTTGAAAAAATATAATCTATTTATAGATTATAATTTATAAAAATGATATTTCTGATAAAAATCCATATAAGAAAACTTCATAAAAAGTCACAAATTCATAAGCCTTTATTTGTTGGAGTAAGGATCTTTATAAGATTAGCTAAAGAAGGTATACCATTTATTATTTATGTAATTCTAATTAAAAAAGATATGACTTCATTGATAATTATTTCAAAGTAGTATAGTAAATTTCAAGATATTTTTTAAAAACAAATATTCATATATTATTGAAGCACCAATCATATAATTATACTATAGATCTTTAGAAAAGAGTACAACCACTTTTTGGCTCAATTTATAACCTTTTTCAAAATGAGCTTTCAATACTGAAAGATTATATTGATAAAAATCTTACAAAAAAAACTTTATTAGGCATTCAAAGTCTTTAGTAGGAGTACCTATATTCTTTGTGAAAAAAAAGATGGTTCCTTCTATTTGTGTATTGATTATCAAAGATTAAATAAGATAATGGTGAAAAATTGTTATCCACTATTGTTAATCTCACGACTTTTGAAACAACTGAGCCAAATTAAGGTCTATATTAAGATAGATCTTTATAGAGCATATAATTTGATATGGATCAAAGAGGGAGACAAATAGAAGACTATATTTAAGACAAGGTATGGACATTTTGAATATAAAATCATATCCTTTGAATTAACAAATATACATGCTATCTTTTAGCATTTAATGAATGATGTCTTTTGAGAGTATTTAGACAAGTTTGTGATAATCATTTTTGATGATATCTTGATTTAATTGAAAAATTTGGAAGAATATGAAGAACATATAAAGTTAGTATTATAAAAACTACAAGGTGTTGGTCTATATGCCAAACTAAAAAAATGTATATTTTTTCAATCAAAAATAGAATTTTTTAGATATATTATATCTACTAAAGATTTAATGATGGATCCTAAGAAGATAGGGGCAATTATGCAGTGGGCCATTCTAAAGACTATAAGAAACATACAATACTTTCTTAGATTTGTAAACTTCTATCAAAACTTTGTTAAAAATTATTTTCAAGCTGTTACCTTCTTTACTTGACTGACATGCAAAGACAAGTTGATATTGGGGCTTCAAGCGAAGAAAGCATTTCAAGATCTCAAGATAGTATTTATTATAGCTCTAATCTTAATGCATCCAAATTTTACAAAGGCATTCTACATGGAAACTAATGCTTCAAATTTTGCACTAGAAGCCATACTTTTATAAATGGATATAGATAATAAATTTTATCCCATTGCATTTCATTCTCAAAAGTTTTTTATTGCCAAAATTAATTATAAAATCTACAATTAGAATCTTCTAATTATTATAGATTCTTTTCAAGAATGACATTATTTTTTCAAAAGAACAATGCATCCTATGATTTTATATATAGATCATAAGAATCTGAAATATTTTATATCAGCTCAAGTTCTTAATCATTGTCAAACTCAATAGAATATGTTATAATCTCAATTTAACTATGTTATCACTTATCAATCTGGAAAGTAACAAAGATTGTCTGATATTTTATCAAAGAAATCATATCTTATATCAAGAATAAAAGAGGCAATGTTTAATCAACAATATGCAACTTTGTTGAAGCCAGAGCAATATTGTCTTTACACCACTATTACATCAATACTTATTGATTATAATTTTTTCAATGAAATATGTGTTGTAACGAATAATGATGCTTTGGTGCTTAATATCAAGCATTGCCTCAATAAAATTATTGACAAGTTTAAGTTTAAGGAAGATCTTTTATATTTTGAAAAATATTTGTATATTTCAAAAGAACCAACACAACTACATGTTTTTCAATCTCACCATGACTTTCTAATTATCGGTCATTTTGGATTTAATAAGACCTTGGAATTTGTTTCTTGATATTTTTGATGGCTTCAAATGTAGAAGGCTGTGAAAGACTTTGTATTCTCTTGTGACATCTATTTAAGGTCCAAAAATCTTTAACATTGCCCTTATGGACTCTTACAATCCTTATTTATTCCAAGATAGTAATGGTCTTCTATCTCGATGGATTTTATCACAGATCTATCATCATCTAATTCATTAGACAACATCCTTGTGGTGATTGATCAGTTTACAAAGATAACTCATTTTATTCTTTATAAAAAGATTGTTTCTAGTGAAAAAATGATAAGGTTCTTTCTTATATATATATATATATATATATATATATATATATATATATATCGATATTAAGGCCTATCAAATGATATCGTATCTAATCAAAGATCCCAATTTGTATATAAGTTTTGAAAATATTTCTTTGAAACATTGAAAGTGGATATTAAATTTTTTTTAGCTTTCCATCCTCAAACTGACAGCCAAACAAAAGGAGTTAACTAAGTTTTGGATTAGTATTTATAATGTAATATCAACTATCAACAAAACAATTGGATCTCATATCTACTATTAATAGAATTTATATATAATAATATTTTTTATACCTCAATTCAGAAAATATTAATTTATTCTAATTATAGATATCATCTGAAGCTTGATCTATAGAATATGCCAAAGAATAATAATCTAATAACTAAAAGATTTGTAAAACATCTATTGCAACATCAAACAACCTTAAAGCTTCAATTATAAGCAATTCAACATGCTTATAAGATATCTATAGATAAATTCAAAAATCAATTGCTTGCTTTTTGTATTAGAGATAAAATATGGCTTCTTTGACAAAACATTAAAACTAAGCAACCATGCAATAAGTTGGACTATTTGAGATTAGGACCATTTTCCATCCAAAATAAATTAATCAAATGGTATATCACTTAAAAATACCATCTTCTATAAAGGTACTTTCAATTTTTTATGTCTCTCTTTTTGAGCCATATAGAGAGTCTCATAGTTTGAAAACAGTACAACAATCACCACCTAGTATCAAAATCAAAAATCATGAAGAATATAAGATCAAAAAGATGTTTGATTCACAACAAAGGTGGAATAAATTGGAATATCTTGTTCATTGGTGTGGCTATGATATTAATGAGCATATATAAAAATTGGTTGAAAATCTCACCAATGTACTTTAAAAGATACAAAAAATTTATCAATTCTATTCTTACAAATTCAAACATATTTGATGATAATTTTTTGATGAAAATTAGATTTGAGAAATATCTATAAAAAAAATAAGAGTCAAATCAAAGCCTTCATTAGTATGCAATCATATGATCTAAGATAGAATAGAGTTATAGAAGCAAGTTAGTTACCATATTGAATCTTCAAATGTTAAAAGATTTAACAAAACAAGATTCAAAAGATTCACTTGCTACACAAATTTCAAATAAATTAGTATAATTTTTACAATCTTTAATTGAGCAAAGTAACGATGATATATTTCACTGCCAAGTATGACCACAGTTGGAGCCATTAGGAATAACATCCAACCATGTGAGTCTTGATTTTAATGCTTAAACTTCAATGATATTGCTTGAACTTGAAAAAGTGAATCTTTTTAAGCTTGAGATCTTATTTGGAAGATATTTTGAAGGCTGCAATGAAGATTAGATCCTTAGATGGAATGTTTCAACAACAGAGGTACTAGCTTAAGGCTATAGAAAATTTTTTCTAGGACCAATAGAACCTATTATCTAAAAATAGAGAAAAAAATACATAGCTTCATTGATACAATGTATTCTCAACTTTCTATATATATAAGAAGATTTTCAAAGGTATGAGCTCTTTTTAAAACTTGTCGCTAAAAAAAGAGGTGATATTAAGAACATATACTTCAAAAGTTCACAAAACTTTGTAAAATATTCTAGTAATTTTTTAGTTAATGGAAGTCACTTGAGATGCATTTTAGTTGGTGGAAGTAGCTTAAGAAGTTTCTAAGTTGATAGAAGATGCTTGAAAAGCTTCCTAATTTGATGGAAGCCGCTCAAAAAGCTTCCTAGATATGAATATATATTGGAATCGAGGTTAAAGAATTCTTTAATCTCAATAGTGTATCTCTTAAAGCTCTAACTCATCTTTCTTGGTGTTGTTTGTGTATTCATCTAGATAATTCAAGTCCTTATTGATTTCTTCTTGAAACTTCTTTTTAATTCAAGTCTCTTGTTATGTATTCTTATGTCTTTAACATGTCATGCCTTTTAGCATCACAAATGTTCCACCTACTTTTTAGCATTTGATAAATTATATGATATATTATATAAATTTTAAAAAAAAATTATTATATGTTATTTAGATAATATTTTTATCTATTCTAAGAATACAAAATAATATAAACAACATATTTTCTTTGTATTATAAAATCTTTAAAATTCAAGATTATATATTATCATATTCTAATATGGCTATAGTGTGAAAGAATAAAAGAAGACATATAATATAGAAGAGCTTAATTGAAGATTTAGTAGCAAAATTATTATAAAAAATATAAATAAAAGATAGGAAGGTAATAAAAATATTATTATTAATACTACTTTTTTATAAAAAGAGCTTTTATTTACTTTGTAGGACCATAAACAAGACAAAATAAGATAGATTAGCAAAAATAATACTATAGGCATCTTTAAATCAAAAAAAAGAATAGTTTTTAGCAAAATTTATTAAAAAAAATCTAATATTAATATTTAAAGAAGTCTAATTGTAAACTACAATCAAAACCAAATCCAACAGCATAAAACTATGTGCCTATAACAAATAAGAGTTTCTTTTGTTGATCAAAGAGCGAGGTTGGAAAATAAACTTTATAAGATATTATTAGCATTGATTTTAAGGTTTTTGAGTTTGTAATGACTTTGTGATAGCAATATAAAGTCAAGGTTCTATTTAAGAGAATTTAGTTGTTGAAAAATAAAGAAGATTTATATTTTGAAGAATTTTATAAGTTCTGTTGCAAATCTATAAGTAAAAATTTGTAGATTTGTGAATATAGTTGTATTAAATATTTCTATAAATTTTAGCTTAATTAGATGGTTAGATCAGAGGTAATTAGAGTTTAAGTGGGCTAGGGTCTCAAAAACTAAATTTTGAAGGTCAATGAAGGTTTCTATGATTTTGAGTAATTTGCCAATTAGATTAGAATAGTTTTTTTTGCACTAATAGTTGACTTAGTTTTTAATATTTTTATAAAATTTTAAAATATATGAATGGTACAAAAAAGAGCTATTGATATTATAAAATTGACGTCAAAGTTGGAGCAAGAAGATGACTGATATCCAAGTGGATTAGGAGCTTTTTCTTCGAATCTACAAGTTAAAATCTTTTCAAATTTTATATGCTTATTTTTAACTAACAAGTCAAGAAGTAAAAAAAATTTAAATGAAGATCACTAATTAATTTAATAATTATTGAGATTTCAAATCTGCTATAAGATTTAATTAGAATTGGTTAGGATTTTGTTAGGATTTTATTATGATTTATTTAAAATATCTTTAGAATTTCATTAGGATTTGATTAAGATTTGATTAAAATTCAAATACATTTTATTTAGGATTTTTTTAAAATTTCTTTATGATTTTTTTGAATTTCTTTAAGATTACTTTATGATTTGATTAGAATTATTAAGGATTCAATTGGAATTTAATTAGGATTTTATTAAAAAATTTAAGTTCTTAATTAGTTAAAAAATACAAGATTATCTTCTACAATCAAATGCCCAATGTATTCTCAAACAAGACAATATATAATATGATAATGTTAAGGTAGAAAAATATATATTTTATACAAATCAAGTAGAATTTTAGAATATATCATCTCAAATGATAACTTATAAATAGATTATAATATATATATATATATATATATATATATATATATATAATTTCAAAAATCATATGTGATTTCAAAATATTATTAATATTTATAAATTATTATTAAATATTTATTTATAGAAAATTTAAATTATTATTCTTCTTATATAGTTAACTTTTAAAGATAAATTCAAATAGAATAAAGATACAAAAGAAACATTTTAAAGTTTAAAAATAATTTTTATCTCAATTTCTATTTTATATTGCTAAAAAATTTTAATTCATTTATTATAAAAAAAAAATACATCACAATTTATATTAGGTGTAATTTTATTATAAACAGATATAGATGATAGAATTTATCATATTACCTTTTATTAAAAAAAAATTCTTAGCAATCAAAATTGAACATATTTTTGTCCCAATTTATAATTAATATTATATATAATCTTAAAAAATAACAAGGCTTATAAGATGCCTTATTTAGATACTCTTATCTTGCACCAAAGAAGAAAATGTTGTATATAATCAACAATGGACTAGTCTTTTAAAATTAGAGTAATTCCATCTTCAAGGCCATTGAATTAACAATTTTAATTGATACTAGTTTTTTTGATGAATTTTGTTTGACTATGTTAATAGATCCTTTTTTTTTATATTAAAAATAACCTTCATAATATCTTTAGAAAATTTTATTTTAAATATAATTTTTTTTAATTATGAAAGATATTTATAAATTTTAGATTTTCAAGCACAATTATGTGCACTTTAAGTATAATATGATTTTTCAATAATATGATATTTTAGACATAATAACACTTTGGAACTTATTTCAATAGATATTTGATGGCATCAAATGTGAAAATTTATTAAAGCACTAGTTTGATCTTGTGACACTTGTTCTCATGCAAAGACTCCACATCATTAATCCTATGCACTTCTACAACCTCTACCTATTCTAAAGCAAACTTAGTCATTTGTTTCAAGTGACTTTATTATTAATCTTCTAATTTTATATTCTTAAGACTCTATTTTTATGATGGTAGATTATTTAACCAATGTGGCACATTTTGTATCTTATATAAAACTATTTTTGAATAAAAAAATATCTAATTTTTTCTTTGATGATATTTATCAATATCATGGACTTTCAAGTAATATTATATTTGATTAAGGATCCCATTTTGTATCAAGGTTTTGAAAGACAATCTTAAACATATTAAAATTTAATATTGAATTTTTTTTAATTTTTTATTCTTAAATTAATAGATAAATAAAATATATAAATCAAATATTATAATAATATTTACAATGTACCATCAACTATCACTAAGACAATAGAACAATCTTTTTGCTAGTAACAAAAATCTTATATAATAGTATAATATATTATTTTATTCAATAAACTCTATTTTTTATTAATTATGGTTATTATCCAAAATTTGATATTTTTAACTTTTAAAAGTTAAAAATCTATCAATAAAAGATTTATATTAATAGAATAGTAGAGCTTCAGATAATAATGAAGATACAACTAAAAGAGACTTAAGAATAACAAAAAAAATAAATACTAATATTTTAGAAAAAACAACTTCTATTCAAAGTTGGTGATAAGATATGGTTATTCTATTTTAAGTAAATTGATTAATATTGTGGTCTTAATAATATAAATGGTTTTTTATATTTAAAGTCTTTAAATGCTTTAAAGCCAACTGTTATGAGCAAAAATATATCTAAATTGAAAGTAGAGCTACATGGCATATTTATTAAATATTACATCTAAACAATAGATTCTAACTTCTTTAACTTTAAATCAATTCTTATAGTATTTTCTAGCAAATGGTTAATTTAAAGATTTTAATTTGGTACTTCCAACTTTAAATTTATAATACAATATATAATAACAAAAACTTCACTAAGAGCAAGTATAACTCATCAAATTTTATTTTTTTTATTTTTGTATTATTTTTATTTTTTAAAATTTTTTTTAAAAATTAAAATTAGAATAAAAAATAAAATAAGATAAAAAAATTTAGATGTTAAATGTTAAAAAAAAACTAATATAATTATTTTTTGATATAATATTATCATATCACATTCAACAAGAGGAACTACACAAATTGATTTAATTCTAAAAAAATTGTACCTAATATTACTTTTGCAATTTTAAACAATTTATACATCTAAAAGACAAATTTTAACCATTAATTGATAACAGAAGAGGTCAAAGCTCATCTTTGTAAGTAAGTTCATTAAAAAATCTCAAATTTTTTAGAATTATGTAACATTTTAAAGTACTTAATAACATTGTCTTTATAATCCTTAACAAAGAAAGACCAATTTTTTTATTAGGTTTAAGAAAGTGTAATAAAAAAGACATTTAGGAAACAAACTTGTCACTTTGGTATTTTCTAAAACATTTTATATTCTTAAGAAAAAGACATGAGAGATAGTTTCTAAAAGGCTAATAGATGGCAATTTACCAACCACTACATCTGTAGAGTGGAAAGTCAAAGAAAAAACTTGTGTTGAAGAAAATATTCTTAAAAAAAATTACTATACCGTTGGTTAATTAATGAATTCACTTTAATGACAATCCATACTCACTTTCGTCACTTTTCACCTTATCCGTAATAAATTTATATTTTTACTAAAATTAGAAAAACTAAAAATGACACTTTTAAGCCCATGACTTTTAAGCTAACAGTTCATACCCTCAACCCTTTGATAATAAACTTTCGTGTGCACTTGTAGAGCTCATCATCAATGAAGCGTGTCAAAACATTCAAAGCAGAAATGCATTCATCTCGAAGAAAGACAGTCCGCTGCATGTATCCAATAAAACATGTCACACAAACAGTTGCTTTGTAAACACACGTATCACCAGATTGATGCAAACAACACCATGTAAACACACGTATCACCAGATTGATGCAAACAACACCATGTAAACACACGTATCACCAGATTGATGCAAACAACACCATGTAAACACACGTATCACCAGATTGATGCAAACAACACCATGTAAACAACGACCTATGAACCCACTTACTTTACTTGGTTGGGATAGTGGGGACACCTCCCCCTCCCCCCCTCCCAGCTTGAAAGCGATCTGATCAGCACGAAAGGAACCAGTCTGGACACTCGCATGCCCACGGTGATCAATCAATCCCCTTCCCTCGGCACCTCACACTCTCCCATTGTTGCTAAAACGCACTTCGACTATGGTCAAACTACGTATTACTTCCCGACCTCAGTGCAAGATTCGTCTTCACTGCCGAGCCTTTAGTCCTAATCTCGTCAAACCTTTCGAAAACATGCGCGACCAGTGCGTGCCAGTGACGTGACGAGCAGGAAGGAGCGAGGGGCTGCGTCAACGAGCCTCATGGACCACCGAGGAGTGCTGAGGATCTAGTGATGTTCATTACCGAAAGCGGATCTCCAGCGCAGGGCATTCAACGATCCAGCATCCGTAAGCTGGTCCCAGAGGGCACTTGTGCTCTGGCTCCCGCAAATTTCTCTTTCAGATCATTGTGTTTGCAAAAGACTGCATGAAGAGTGTTGATGCAAAAGGGTTGCGTGAGGGGGGTGGAAAAATCTGGTAGGTCGTTGTAATTCCAGAACAGTGTCAAATAGAGCCACTAGAGCCACCAGAGTCAAGTTCAACAGAAGTGATCGACAGCCTGAGTGCAGATGCTCAAGGAGCGACTTCAGCATCTAGCTTCTGTTGCTGCCTACTGTTGAAGAAAATTGTGCATTGATTATCGTTTTGGTTGAAAGTTAATCTTCTGATCTGCCCTGGTCTTTCACCGGGATGCTCTGGAAAAAAGGAGTCAGGAGATTGGCTCACGAGAGGTGGGTTCTCAACTAATATACTAATTCTTGGACTGCAAAATTGGTACAAGCCACGTTCGTTCGTATTTTCCTCCATGACCTAATTCACATTTGGTAATTGTGTGGAAGTTCGCAGCCACCGCATGGGTAGTACACTTTTTGAATCACCACACTGTAGATTAGGACACGCTCGGTGGACTGAGCCAAGGACAGGAAACTCCAGAGAAAACCTAGCAGAGCACAGGAGGGGATAATTGAGTAGCACTACCATCAATTGATGGCTTAGATCATTTGAATTTCGCCATTTCCGAACATATATTTGGTACAAACAAAGTTGGGCACAAAACAAGCTGCAAAGCTAGAGAATTACTAACCATATGTGTTCAGTCAGGTCCATCTTGATGATGTTCAAGTTTTCTCGTCATGGAAATATAACTTTACTTTTGAACCAAGGCTTAAAAGCAGAGCAACACTCAACCTAGTATTTCCGCAACACACTACAAGAGCTTTTTCCTCTCAAAAAATGTCTTCAGATGCCATAACTGCCATCCTGCTACTCCTAGGCACACGAGGAGAGACATAATCCCAAACCATGCCACTCTTGAGTTCGTCAGTTCATTCAAGTCCCGCATCTCCGCCTCCCTGCAACCGTCACAGCCACTCTTCATTAATAATCCACAAATTGTATACCTCACGGCCACATGGTCAAAGACCTTAAAATAGCCAGAGAAAAGAAACCTTGTCCAAAAGTTCTAAGTTACATCATAGTCGTGCTGCAAATAGAACTCTAACAACAGACAGTACCTCTCTCTCAAATACAGCATCTCACTGTGGATTGAGCCCACAGCTTCCTCCAACTTTCTCAACTCAAGCTCCATTCCCTGCGAAAAAGCAGACAAGTTCCAATCAATTGATCAAGCAATTGCTACAATTCACATAAGATCAGGCGCAACAAACAACACCTTTAAGGAAGTAAACGTGGACCTAATCAAAAACTGCATATCAAAGGTGAGAAAACACCTAGATAATTGTCTTAGTGAAGAACACGGACTGCTGCCTAATAAAGCACATTCATTTCTATACAAATCACTACGGTCCCAACATAAATCGTGCAAAAAGGCAAAAGCTACTAGGAAGAAGTGGCCTCCTGAGCATACATCAAGCTTATCCTTCTTCGCGATAGATGCCCAATCTTTGGCAGCGACTCCTGTCTTCCAGTCCAGAGCGACATTGACAGTCGCCGTAGGAGGAGCATTCAGCATCCAAAAGCAGGCCATAAAATTGCCGGTTTCTGAAGTTGTAAATGCAAACTGGCCCGACTGGACATTCTCTTGGTGATGTAATTGATTTCCATAAGGCGAAGTTACCTGCGCATTGTAATAAGTAGTTCAAAAACCTTAACTTCGGTCAGAAACCATGGACAAGCTTAGAAAAATCGTACAAAATAAGATTTCAGAGCTAGGGAGATGGCATGAAGGCTTTTCTTCAAATAAGGACCGAGCGTTACGATTCTTTCACTTGGAAGTCAAATATGCAACCACTCAATAAAGGACTAATATTCTTCGTCACCAGCACCGAACTCATTTTCATGGAAACTGCATATTATTTGAACAAGCTACATATTTCTCAAACGAAGATACGCATGAATGCAGGCAAGATGTGAAAAGAGCTGCCACAGCTTCTCAACCAGAACCATAAAAGTGGAGGTTGTCTACACCCTACCAAAATTCAGCACAAATTTTCAGACGTTCCTAAAAATCCCCATCTTCGCCAGAAATTTCTAAAAGTTCAGCTTTGTCCCGATCGAGATAATCAAATTGCAGAAGACCAAGCAGGTGTAGAAAAAAAGAAATTTTTGGTGATTTTCAAGGTGTCAACCATATAAATCAGACCAACTTCCCATTACCGATAACACAATCTACTCTGGTCGCAAACAACATCCTCCAATAAAAATCCTCGACAGCTCGAATCCACCAACAAACAGCAACCGCCACACACACACACGCGAGAGAGAGAGAGAGAGAGAGAGAGAGAGAGAGAGAAATCAAGAACCCTGCCTCCAATAGCAACCCACATACCTTCACGGTGATCTTATGCGATTCATCGCTGTGCACGATCTTGTAGTCCCCCACCACAACCACGTGGTTCTGAATCTCCTCGGCGATGCACTTGGTAGTCCGAGCGCTCACCTCAAACTGCACAGCTTGTGCAACGGATCCCCACACCAGCACCAACGCCACCACCACTACACACGATCGTAACCTCCATATCCCACCCATTGCCACCCAGCGGTCCACTGCAATCGCACAAAAACAGCAATTCCTAGTTCCTTTCAGCCACAACAACAACAGACTGCGGATCCTTCAGTGCACGCGACGATCCTTGCTGTGCGATTGAGCCCGCATGCAGAGTGAACCCGCGACAAAACCCTAACCCCACCGTGGGTCATGGTGTCATGGCATGTCATGGTGTTCGGTCATGGGCTTCCTTTGACATAATCGGAAGCCTCGTCCGGCTAAAGTCAAGGGTCCGCCACGTTGGCTTCGACCCTTTGGATATCGCACCCCTCCTGATTGACTTCAGGCGAATCGTTCTGCCACGGTGGCGTCATATGGCCGCCGCCGCACCAATCACATCGCTTGCCTGTTGTCACGGGTGCTGAGCTGACGCTGCCAGTTCCCTCCTGCAGATCGCGGGCACTGGTTCCATTCTCCCGATGGATGGACGGGATTTGGATGAGATACATGCTGACGACGTTTTCATTGGAGATGCACTCGCTGACGGATTTGGATGAATGAATGATTATGGCTGTTGAATGAAGCTTCCATAAGCCAAACTGGACGCTGCAAAATATATTTGGAATGAAAATGAACAAGAATGTGACATTTCTTCTTCTTAGTTTCGATTTTTGAAGCCACACTTTCATTGATTTATTTCTTTAGATTTATTATATGTTTGATTATTTTAGGATCTGCTAATGAATACTCAATTAGAGAAGATTCAAATTTGATTCCTTCATGCAGCATGAAAAAGACAACTTGAGCATTGTGATTTCAAGTCCACATCATTTTTATGATACATAATGATAATAGGCTGGAAATCATGTGCACTCATATTGTTGACTTTGAGCAAATCATTCAGTGATTGAAAATCACTATAATAGCATCAACAAGCTTTTATGTGGTCAAATACTTTTGAATTAAAATGATATCATATATAATGTTCAAAAACACCCTAGTTTTGACAAAACTCACATATATATATATATATATATATAGATCCATAAAAAGGACACATTTATTCTATGTAATGATACATAATCAAGCCTTTGCATTGGATGTAAATACCTTGTATACATGAACAATGTGTTGTTTAATGATGCAATTCCATATGCATGTGCTAAAGAGAATTAGATCAAAAGCCATACCACTTGTTACTAGAAAAATTTAAAGAAAACACATATTTGTTAACTTCTTAAAATAGACTGAAACCTGATTTAAGTTTAGGGTTTAGGGTTTAGGGTTTTAAGTTGTATCTTTATTTTATATGTAGTTTTACCAATTTTAAAGAATACATTTACATTTGATTCTTTACAATTCTATTTTTATTTCATTGTTTTATGAGATTTAAATAATTATTTATTTTTCAAAAAATCATATTTATTTAAAATTTCAGAATTATTTAAAATAATTCTTTGTTTCTGCGTTTTTTTTACATGTATTTACTTTGATCTTTAATGAACAATATAATTATTACCCATATGTATGTAATGACATTCACCTTAAACTACACACAATGTTTGTGTCTTACACATTTTGAACAGTTTCTAAGATGTAAATATTATTCATGTGTATGTTAGGGGAAAATTTTAACATTGGATTATTTTTAAATATTCATAATTATTATTTAATTATCACAACAACTATTCTTAGTTACAACAGTTGATGTCTTGCATAACTTACTAGGTGGAGTTAGCCATATTTCAAAACTCTTTTAACTTTAATTTTTTTCAAGAAATACCAGGGATAAATTGAAACCATAAATAATAATATGTTCATGCAGATGAAAATTTAATATTTTTTTCACAAAAGAACCTCAAAACTTTATAAATGTTATGGTTAAATGCCAATACATAAATAAAGATAAATTATTGCATGTCTTATAGCATGCATGCATGCATTAGTAGAGTTGTGGTATCATGTAAAATAAATACTGTCACATTAAAGTATCTATAATATTTTGTGAAAATTTATAAACTTCAGATTAAAAATTGTATGCCATACATGGAATTTTGTAAGTTAAAGTTCTTAAATAAGTTGTGACATTTATCATGCTTCTATACAATTTGTAGCATTATATCAAATAAGATAAAATAAAAATAAAATACTGGTACAAACCTATGTATTCATAATAATTCTTGCCTCTTAATTACACTAAATACAGTTATTGATTATTTTTAAAAACAGGCACGTTCATAAAAGAGGTGTTGATATGTGTATTTATAAGATAAATGTCATAGCATGTATTACAAATTGACAAATAATGCTTGACATATCCAAAATTTCAACAACAAATCATTGGAACAATCAGAATGTATATTTTAAAACAGTTGTGATCTTGAAAGGATTTGTAATTACAAATACTAGATAATTTTGTTAACTACCCAATTAGTTGACTAACAATTAATGAATTTTAAATATAACAGTGTGGATTTGTAATTTCTTTTATTTTTCAAAATAAAATTCACAGATAATATTCCAAGATGGACTTAGCAATTCTGGTGTTTCCTTTAAACATAGCTGACATGGATTTGAGAATAAGAAACATTGTTGAACAACATCAAAGAGGAAAAGCCAGTTGATCATGTTGAGAAGTTTTCAGCTTATCGTGTAATGGATAGAAAATCAATTGTCCAATCTTAACTTTAGTTCAATTTCAAACATGTCTGTACAATATAGAAATAAAGTATTTGAAATCACTTTCGAACAAGGGATATGTGAAAACGCAGTACACATGTGAAGATGTATCCAGTGGATTATCATAGAAAATCTACAAAATTGTCGAACATAGTGTGTTGCGGAGGCCATCGCCTCAACGGTGCTCCACCGTCAGTAAACCCACCCGTTGCAGCTTCAGCGTTGAATGCTCCACCGTCGAAAGCACTACTCCGTCAGCACTACTCCGTCAGGCAATGCAAAGAAAGTATTCGACGCAAAACAAACCACTCCTACGATTCTTCTCACCCGCGATTCACCACAACATCCCCTAAACCCTCCTGCTCCGATCCGTTTTCTAGTGAACCTCCGGCTTGATTCTACCTTCGTTCCCGGCTCTCAGCTTGCTTCTTGCTCTCAAGCTCGTCCTCGCAACTGATTGCGTCCTCTTCCTCCGCCATCACTAACTCACCGCAAAATCTCGCCAAATCGCGTACCTCGCAAGGAATGCCGTTAACTAAAGTTTCCACGGCTGTCTAAGTATGCGCGTACACCAATGATTTCCGGAAAACGTCGCCGACGTAGCCAACTGACCTCAACGAAGAATCCAAACGTGTACTCAAAACCCGCAGTCACAGATTCGCTGCAAAACAGCGCACAAGCCGAAACAGTGCCCGAGCGTGATTATGCTGTAAATCTTGGAATAGCTTGTTTTTATCGGTAGATTTCCGCTATCTGGATCAAAGCGTGGATTTAGGGTCGCAGTTGAGTGCTGTTCTCCGTCGACCTCGACCAAGACGTCCGTCTAGGCGCGAAGTACGTCTTGTTTCGTTGTTGCGTGCGAGCACATGAGTGCGTCCTCCGATCCTTTGTGTGTGTGTGTGTGTGTGTGTGTGTGTTTTTTTTTCTAGTGTGGCTGGCTGCGTGTGTCTACGAGCATTTTGACGGGATCGGGACGCAGGCGTAGCTGCATTTGAGCGAGAGTTGAAGCTGTGAAGCAGGGGCCGTTGAGGTCGAACGGAAGGGAAGCGCAGGGAAGCGGGTCACCATGGGCATATTTGTGTCCAGGCTGTTGGCGACGTTGTTTGGAGATAAGGAAGCGCGTATTCTTGTCCTTGGTTTGGACAACGCCGGGAAGACGACCATCCTTTGTATCCATTTTGTAACCGGACTGTCTTCGAGGTTTTGCTGGTTAGGGTAATCGCGGCATTGTGACGCTGTTTACAAACCTAGCATCTGGTTCTAGATCGATACAGAGACAATAAAGATTAGTTTCGGGAATAAATAGTCAAGCTTGGAAGGTGTGCGGGGGCAAGTTGTGGAGGATACATTCGCTTGCGTCGTTTTGTGATAAAGTTTGAGTTCATCTTGCTTCTTTTTTTGTTCGATGTGAGCTATTTTTAGAAGATCATATGTTTATTTGCTTTAGGGTGGTGATACTTGTCACCTCATTGAAGAAATGTACACATTTGTTACCTTAATCAGTCTGAACAGATCGATTGCAAGTCGGAGAGGTCGTCTCAACCATTCCAAGTAAGTAAATTTTGAGATGTTTTTGGGGATTTTCTGATGGTGAATGTGGATGTTGTCCTTACATCAGTTTTACGAAGTGTGTAAAACATTCAGCTCTGTGCCTTTTCTTATTGTGATTTTATTAGTATTTGCTGGACCAAGGTAGACTTGTCAGGAGTGCACGATTTAATGTGCCTAGTTTTGCCTGTCAATTTTTCTTGTAAGTATTTAATAAAACTTAGCTGCAATCGGTTTATTGACTTGGAAGTGTCGAAAATCTACACATTTTCTATATAGTGAAGCAGTAAGGTGGTACATTCTGTACGAACTAAGAGGCTTTGACGTGTATCTGCATGTGGGATTACCAAAATAACCTCCATTTGTCCTAGATGTGTTGTGTGCATACCTGATCGCGATTCCTGTATTGTGGTGGTTGCAGCTATTGGCTTTAATGTGGAGACTGTGCAATACAACAATATTAAATTTCAAGTTTGGGATTTAGGTTCGTGTTGTGAGCACAGGAATTTTTTTTTATTTGGGAATTTATGTTTTTTATTCTCTCATATGAATGTCACCCTTGTGTGTCAGGACTATTAGTTCAGTTGCAATTTTTTGCACTACAATTCGTTCTGTCATTTCTCCTTGCTATGTAGTCTATATTATTTTGTGGTTCTAACTATTTGTGATTATGGCAGGGGGTCAAACGAGTATCAGGTAACTTATTTAACACCTGAATTCAGGTTGCAATTTGTATTTTGATGAATGATTTCTGTGAATTGTGACTCTGACTTCCGAATGAATTAAATCGTAATTTTGTTTGGGAAATTTTTGCAGACCGTATTGGCGATGCTATTACCCAAACACACAAGCGATCATCTACGTGGTAGACTCCAGTGATACTGAACGCATGTCCACGGCTCAAGAAGAGTTTCATGCTATTCTTCAGGTAATAATTGGTACTGTCTTTCATAAGTAGAAACTATATCTGAGCAATGCCGTTGTGTGCTGTTGATGTTTTGCATACTATACATCACTCACGGTTGACGTGTAAATTAAGCATTATCGTGGAGAGTATTTTGGGTAGTTGAAGTGGCAGCTGCTTTGTAATCCGTTGAACTTATCTCTTGAAATCCACTTAATGCTTGGATACACGAAGCTTTGTGCCTGTATTATGGACTGGTTATTGAGTTTAGTCAGATGATAATTCATCACCTCGAAATAAAGAGTCAACTAGTGACCTGCTGGATCGGCAGTTTGTTTAGAGAACCTAGTAACGAGACAGGAATGTCAGGGTGGCACTGACCAATCAATAGATTTAAAAAAATTCTATTCAAGTTTCTGAATACGCTAGATCGCTTCAAAAGGAAGATTTGGATCCTGAATGTCCACATGAAGTATGGATGTTGCTACCGTGGTTGATGACATGATATGGTGACCATCCGCCGTACTCATGGATTCTTTAAACCCATACCCTGGATAGCTTGAATTCTTGAGGATATTAATACCTCTGTCACTTCCTCATTTGGAATCAGTGCACGCTGTCGACCAGGGTAAAGAGTCTCTTACAACTTGATCTTCTAAGATATGGTCCTTGTTATATTTTCATAAGGTTACTCTCGACATGCGGTTCATGTAATGCTAACGAAACCAGCTCCGCATACATGCATGCTTGACTAGAAAATGCGTGGGGTACGAAATCATATTGGGTGAATTACTGTGGTGTAGTGATTCAGTTGCATTGTGCTTAGCTTACACTAAAACGTTGTTACTCGAGTGTTTTGACAGGAGGAGGAGCTGAAAGATTCTGTGATACTTATTTATGCAAACAAGCAGGTATGTTGATGTTAACTTGTCATTTTGCTGCATTGATAGGTTTGTCCAACATCTCTGTGGAACGCTCTTAGTATTAAGCTCGCCTATTAAAATGTTCAACGTATCCATCATTGTAATTCCTTTACCAAATTGCCTGTGACCGAGGAGTCAGTTTCACTTGAAGAATGTTTTAGTTAGTTTGCAGTGCGCAATGATGTGATACGAGTGAATGCATCTCCTCTGGTTGGCAGGATTTGCCTGGAGCCCTGGATGCAGCAGCTGTTTCGGAGGCATTGAATTTGCATACTATCAAAAACAGGCAATGGTCCATATTCAAGACCTCAGCCATCAAGGGTGATGGACTTTTCGAGGGCTTGGACTGGTACAATTCTGAAACACTTACAACGAATATTGTGTTTGATAAAATTCTATATTATGGACATAGAGCATGTAACAAGTAGATTTAGGCTTATGTACATTGACGGGATGAATGTGAAAAGTCTAGAGAGTTCGGTTGTCGTGTTTGTTATTTTAATTTAATTTACTTCATTTTAAACAATGTATCTAGATTTTATTTGACTTTTTACTAAGCAGCTCTCTATCCTCCAGTATTTCTTTGTAGTTGGTGTTCTTCCTGTAGTACGTGCATTAAGATTGCGTTCTTTTAAGGGATTGTGAATCCCCCCTAGTATGGACTTTTAAATTTAACTTCTTTGGAATTTGTGGGCAGGCTCAGCAACACTCTGAAGTCGGGGAAAAAGTAGTTAACATACTGTAAGTGTAAACTTTGAACATCTCGTCCTTTACAGTGTATGTGATAGTATCAAATTCCAAGGATTATAAAGTTCACTTGTTCACTGGCATTCACACGTTCCACCCAGTGGCTGGATTTCATGTAGTATCTTGCCTTTTCATTTATATTGCTTTCATTTTGTAAGATGCTTGATCGTGAATTCCATCTGCATATATACTATCTGTATCAAGAATGTGTAGTACATTTTGATCCATCACAGAGCATCAAAACTGCAACTGACTTGTTTTCCATGTATGTGGATTTGACGTGTGAAGGGAATTTGCTCTTTGCAACTTGGCAGTTCACAACGATCATTGTGCAGTGGATCGTGGGATGTTAGAGAGGGAAGCAGTGCTGGTATGAGGATCCTACAATAGGTGAAGCTTTGTATAGATCATTTTAAGTAGGCTAACACGTGGCACACATGGGCATTAAAGAGATTGCAATTTGTAATGATAAGATTCAAGTAAATCCACAATGTTTCTGTATTGTGGTTGATTATGTTCTGTAGACTTTCTGTGCTTCAACCTTGGTAAAGCTTTCAACAGTGTAACTAAAAAGCTGTATCAAACATTCACACGAAATTATTTGTTCACGTCTTCAGTTATCTAGTTCCGTTAAGTCAGTAGATCACAAAGAAGACCACAGCTGGGGATCATACATTGAAGCCTGACGTTGATCACTTTTGAGCTCAGATACGCAATTGTATCCTGGCACTTGTTGGTCTTGCGTTATCTTTTTCCTGCTGCTTTGTTTGGTTCTTGTAAAAGTTCCTGTTTAGTGTGTTCATGTGATGGGATGGGGTAATCTCACTGTCATCTCACTTCTGAGATATCAATTTCCATACTGTGTGTTGCGGGGCAGTCCCCATGTTTATGGTTGTAGCCTGAGGATTTGTTATTGAGATAATATAACGAATCCCACAATGAACCTTACATTGTTAATGATTCAAATAAAGAACTCGGAAATAACTATTAAAATCTTTCTCACCCAAGCTAACAACATCATAGTATATAATCATGAACGGATGCCCGTGTTATGGCAAAATTTCATATACATATATAATAGTACTTATACATAATACGTCACCAATTTCAACATATGAAACAGACTCTCACGCACATTCTAGGCTCCAGTATTTCGATTACATCCCACGTAGATCAACAGCGGTAGGTGGTACCACTATTGCACTCCTCGTGACCAGCAGAGTAACACTGGAGCCGCTTGCGCGCGGAGTCCCCTCCACGTCAGATTCACAGGAGTCGATAAATTGGTGACGTGGTAGGCAAGCCGCGGGGGTGACGTGGAGGAATAGGTGAAGTCGGGGTCGTGAGGCCACAGGACTCCAGTTAGGGCTGCGAGGGTGCATTTTTCTTTGCTTCGCCGGATGCGTCGTCGTCATCTTCTTCTTCATCATCATCTTCATTGAGGCTGTCGTCGCATGCGATAGCGTTTTCCCCCATAGTTGATAGTGCCGCCGGTCCATATCGCCCAGGTGCGCACCGCTTTGGAGGCTTCGAAGAGTGCAGAGTAGCAGCCTCCGCCATGGGGGGAATAAGGGATTTCCGATGGGGGGACGCAGCGGAGGAAGACGACGGAATCGAGGGCGTCTTGCCGCCCACGCAAGTCATCGGCCCTGACGAGAAGGGTATCAAGATTATTATCGAGTGGAGGAAGGACGACGAGGGGAAGCGTACCAAGGTCACCAAGACTGTTCGCGTCAAGAAACAGGTATGGCGGTGTTGGTGAACTTTATGCGGCTTGTGCGTCGTTTTTGACTCGGTCGGTAGAGGGGTTAGTTTTAGGTTCTTTTTCTTGTTTGTGTGATTAGAACTTTCTTTTAAGGTGTAGCTGAGGTTGCGCTACAGTGCAGCCGTTAGGGTTGAAGCTTTAGGGTATAGGAATGGTGAGCCGGAGTTTATGAGCTCGTTCGGATGAGTAGGTGAAGAAGCTGAATCCGGCCGCGATTCGGAGGCGGTCTTTGAAGAAGTTTGGTGACGCACTTTCTCAAAATGCATCTGAAAACCGAACGGTAGTCTCGACTGAGGAAATCTTTCTGGAGAGAACCAGACCAGCTGGTGCCAAACAAGAGGCGGAGAAGGGTGCCGATCTTGCGCTGCTTGGAAATGCTTCGCTTATCGTCTGCAGGACGTGTGGAAAGAAAGGAGATCACTGGACCTCGAAGTGCCCCTTCAAGGAGTTGGCTGCAAGTAAGAACTTCCCTGGTGCCGGTGAGAAGCCACCGACTGACGACGATGTTCCAGGCATGTCCGCAGGAGCTGGAGGCAAGGGATCTTATGTGCCACCTAGCATGCGTACGGGTAAGGGTAACGAAGGAGAGAGTATGAAACGACCTGGAAGAGATGACAACTCTATCCGAGTTACGAATCTCTCAGAGGATACTCGTGAACAGGATCTTCAGGAGTTATTCCGACCCTTTGGTACTATTTCTCGTATTTACGTTGCTTTCGACCGTGAAACTGGGCTCAGCCGTGGTTTTGCTTTCATCAATTTTGTCAACCGGTACGGATTTCGACTCTTGTGAAATCATCTACACTCTAGATCGTTATGTTATTAATTTTACATTTCTTGGTTTCTGGGGCTCTATTGTAGTTTGCAATGATAGCCATCGTCATCATGGAGAACAAGATGCTGAACATCAAGAACCTTGTTAGTTGTAGCTTAGTGAATTTACTCGCAAAGGCGATGTCATACTTTGTCAACTGTATAGATGCATGCATAATTATAGAATGAATGGAACCATCTGGTGGAGCAGAATGACCTATTACCATTACTATGAAAACTAATTTCATGTTCATTGGTGCAGGGATGATGCTATTCGAGCAATCAACAAGTTGGATGGATACGGATACGATAACCTCATTTTGCGTGTGGAATGGGCAACCCCCCGGGCGGATAGATCTTAGAGTACTCGGGCTTTTGCATTTCAGACTGCATTACAGAGGATTCTGTTTTGAGCTTTGGAGCTTGCTGTGGGAAGCTTCAATTACGTACTAGTTGCTGGGATTGTTTTGCTTTTTGGTACTTTAATGCAGATTAATAAATCCTGCACGTTTAACACAGATTGTCTATGTGTGAGCACTTGTTAAAAGTTGCATTTTGGGTTTTATGTTTTACACTCGAGTATCACTTGCTTTTTCGTTTAGTTAACCTCTGTTGGCATGAAGCTAAGCTGCGCAAACTCATGAGTGCATCTTGATAGATGGGGTGCAATCTGTCAATTTGCGAGTCTAACGGAAAATCCTGCTTTTCTTCTTAAACCAAAACCCAGTTGAGCAGTTGCATCCATCTTGTGAGTGAGAAAGCAATGACTCCAAAGATTTCTATTCTGGATGGCATATAGATTTTTAGAATGAAGTACACAGGTGGTACACTGATGATAGTGAATTTTTAAAAATCCGCGTAGTAGTTTGTGAGCAGTATTTGGCGGGTATGGCCTTGCTTTAGACATACCCCCTCCGTTTGATAACATATGAGATTCAAACTTGTAGATGTCTATCTTTCCCTTTCGAAAGTGATATATTTGCAAGTTACTTTCAAATAGTAACAGTTTCTCAGATCTCATGTAATGCATAAGTACGGGGGTCAGTGGTTTTCGCGATTGAATGGACCTGAAATGCTTTGGGCCATAAGACATTGGCACAACGGATGAAAGAATCTTGAACTGTTGGATTTTGTGGTCTAATGTATCTGAACATCACTCAAGTCCTTTTTGACAGCAACTCACTTATGTTTTGTTTACCATTCAAATTTGATGGTGTAGAGATGTTATTTTAATCACTCTCATGAATTGGTAAATTCAAGATAAACTTTCAACAAATGACTTTGTGAGCAATATCTAGTTAGAAATGTTTAATTCTGGAATGAAACTGTGGTATGGAAAACTACCTAGTTAATAAATGAATTACAAGCACAAATTCTAGTTTTATGAAACAAATATAATTCAATTACAAACTTTGAAACTGGACTAAAATATTTGAAAAATGACAAAATATACAAGATATTAAGAATAAAGTAAAAAAATCTATAAACAAAATACGTATGAACTTTATTGAATTCAAAATATTAATAAATTAAAACTTTTACAATTTTCAAAACAGATAAGAATTACCATTTATCAAGAGTCTTATACTAAAACCTATGGTTTGACTTATGTTGAGTTAAAAGAATTTACTTGTGATATAAATATAGAATAAATATAATAAAATATTTTAAATCATAGAGTTTTTTATTTTCAGAATCTACTACAAAGCAAAATGGGTGCTCAAAATTAAACAACAACCAAACAAACAAAAATTTGAATATTATATATTTAAAAGGCTTGAAGTCATTAAATAAGGTTCCTACATTTCAAAATGTGATTGATGTTAATACTTATAAAAAAATAAAATTAATAAAGAATGAATTTGAAATACAAATCTTTTAACATGATTAATTAATAATGTCTACAATGCAAAAAATGTAGTAATAGTTTTAATATGCTTTAAGAAATCTGGTATTATTTTATTAGGCAGATTTGGTAAATTTTTTAAAACAGGATGATAGAGTTTTGAATTATCTCACATAACTGTGAATGTATGTATGTATGTATGTATGTATATATGTATGTGTATATATACACATACATATATGCACACATATTTAACAAATTAACATTAATGCCATTTTTATTATTTTATTATTTTTTATTATTTTTATTGTTTCAGATAATAAAAAAATTATGAAAATTGTGCAATCATAAATTTTAAATTCAAAATTTATAACTCAGTAATGTTCTTCTGCATTTCATTTTATCAATGTAAATGTTGTATGGTTTTTTGTTTTATTTTTTATCTATAAGAATATTAAAAATACAAAAATTATCAAAAAAAAATATTACTATTATTTGAAACTTTGACTTAGAAATTTAATTTCTATTAATTTATTGATCCTAAAAACCAATTTTATTCAAATTCATATATATATATATATATATATATATATATGAAATTATGATTTTTTAGTTTTTAAAGATTTTATTCTTATTTCACTTCAAAAAACCTCTATTATTAGATTGTATTTAGTTCAAAGTTTTTTTACATACTTGTTAAGATTATAAAATGCATTTATAGATTTTTACATGTAAAGTAAGATGTATAGTTTATAATAAAATATACAAATGAATTATGTGACACGTGTCTTTTTATTATGCTACTGTAAAAATAGCTAATTTGTGATTTGAGATTCAAAAATATTTTTACATAAGTTTACAAAAATTACTATATATATATATATATATATAGAAATCTTTATAGTAAAGAAAAAACTTTGAATGAACTCATGAGCGATACCAATAATGTCTTACTTTGTTTTGGATTCCTTTTATATTTCTTTTATTTTAAATAATCAAAACTTATAATCTTATAGTTCTACAAGATTATGTATATTTTTTTTGTTATTAGTTTAAAGTTTTACTTTTGATCATGATATTTCAACTATTAATTAAAAATATACAAGTAATTGTTAAAACAAAAAAAAACATATCAAGGACATAATTGTATATAAACTTGTTAAAAGAATTATACCCATGTGTAATTAAGATGGAAGAAAGGAGATCTAAAACAAGTATATTCTCTAAAAAGTGAAGGTATTGCCTTTACTTATACTAGCTAAATTAAAGGCCGTTCAGAAGCTACAAAAGGACCACACGGAATACAAGCTAAGTGTCTAAATTGCAAGATGCATCTATAAAGATACTTTAGAAGTACAATATCTCTCGGAAGAATTATTGTAGCCACTTGACAAACTTATAGATCTGATATGCATTTAGAAAGTTTATTTAACATTTCTTAAAAAATATCTTACATATCTAATTTAGTTTTATCTACTTCTTCTTACTTCTACTTGTTTAGTTAGTATTGATTTTAATAATAGATGTTGATTCTTGATTTTATATTAATATGTATTTATATATATAATAAATTAATAAATAATAATTTTCATGTTTATAGATTAAATATTATTTAAAAACAATTTATTGTTATTGCATTGAAATTAACAATTTAATTTTATGCAAATATCTAATTAAACAATTAGATAACTTTTACACATGTATCATTATAAATAAAATGTTATTATTGACTCAAAAACAAACTTATTTACTAATCTGTACAAGTTTGATATTTAGTATAATCTAAAGAATTTGAAAAAAACTACAAATACAAATTACAACTAATAAATGTATTCTTGTAGATACATGGATACAAGAGAATGATAAGAATAATTAGAAATTCATTTGTAATAAATAAATAAATAAATAAAATAGAACCACCAAAGCTCATAAAGGGTTTCAGAAAATTGTGCATGTATAGTTTGGATAAGCTTCTAAGAACTTACAAGGGAATGTTTTACCAATTATAGTAAATTAAAAACAAATCTAAAAGATAATCATATAAAAAAAAATTAGAGATGTATTAAAGCTTATGTTTTTTATAATAATACATTTATATGAATCTTTTTATTTGGTTTAAATTATTATACAAATTCAAATAATATGTTATATATATATATATATATATATATATACACATACATACATATATACATCATTATTTAACTACACTTTCAAATTAGTTTTTAAACTACTTATTTATATTTATCTTAAAGAATAACTTTTTAAAAATAAGCACTTAACCCTATTTAAATTTTAGTTATGAATAAATAAATTAATAATACATTAAAGTTCTTAAATATTTATTGTATATGTGTAGATATATATATATACACACACATATATGAAAATATATGTTATAAGCATTAACCTTTTTTCACAAAAGTATAAAACTAATTAGTGTAACAATTTAATGTTTTAAAGATCAATTAACATTTTGTACTGCCATCACTTTAATTTTCTTTTAAATATTTTTTAAATTATATTAGATTTAGGTATTTTTATACGAACCAACTATAAAATATACAGATAAAAAATATGTGTCACATGTGTCTTTATAGGTAACATATAGATAAAACAATAAAATCTTATTATTAAATATTTTATGATAGTAAAATAACTCATATATTGTTAAAGGTAGTTGTTTTAATTTTTTCATTCTCTAAGATAAGATGATAGTCATTTTAAAGTCAGATGTCTAATATTTTATTTTAATACAGTAAAATTTTAAATCTTTGAAGTATTCATTTCTAAATTTATTACAGACATAACATAACAAGTTGAATTTGAAATAACAAAACATGTGTCAAAACTATACTAATAATTGGACAATAATTAAATTACTGGATTTTGAAAAAATATATATACACTTTCATCATATATAAATTAAAGAGATGTGAAAGTGTCTTCAGTATTTTTATGTATTCTAAAAAGAGATAATCACATTTTAAAAATGAAATAATGGTTTACTTCCTCTAGCATTATTTTTTGACAAAGTTAGTTTTATTGATTTGTAACATTATAATTTCTTTTGAATATTTTAAGATTTGTTTGCAAACTTGATGTTTTAAACTTCTACAAAACAATATATCTTAACCAAAGATAGATAATCATAAAGTAAATACACATTTGGATATTTTAAAATATTTCAATCATCATGTATAGATTTAATTTTTATGTTTATGATTGATATTATTTCCAAAGGTTTTAAATTAATCCCAAAAATTAAAAGAATTCACATTGAAGACTTTACATCAAACAAATAATATTTTTTATGGTACATTGTTATTGTTTTTAATTTAGAAGTCCACATCATTTTTTGATCCATTGTCTAACTTTTAAGTTTAGATCTAGTACTTTCAAACATGTCATTTTCATAATACAGAAGAAAAACAAAATGAAATAAAATAAGACTCAATTTTTTATTTAAAAAACAATAACATGATTGTTGATGAATTAAGATTGACACAATCAAATTAAGCATTGACATTTTAATGACATTGTGAATCACTTTGTGTTTTCTTTTAGTCCTGCAAATTTATTTATTATCTTAATTAGTAACTTTTGAGGATCAAAGATTAATATGCAAAATGGCTATGTTTTTATTTTGCAATAGCAAAACAAACATAAGACATATTTTCAATAAATAGTGGAAAACATTCATACAATAAAAAATCATTAAGGAAATAAAAGAATCACAATTCCAATCTTTTCTGAAATTAACCATTTTATGAATAATGTATTTGATAAACATATGAATGTGTTGATGACACTTTGTATGCATTCTAAAAAGAAAGATTATAATATCAACAATAAGGGATTACTTAAGAATTGCAAATTTTTAAAATATGTTGAATAAGGAATTTAGGTTGATGTTTTGAAGCCTCAATGATGTAATTACAAGATTATTTAGTAAGAGAGAAGTGAGAATAGAACAAAAGAGTCTTTCAATCAAATGTAGGTAACATTTCCACATAGGCAAAACATGATTCTTCTACTGTATTGAAAATAAATAAATGAATAAAATATAGTTGCCAAAGGAAGAAAATAAATTGAAGAATGTTTTTTTTTGAAGAATACCCAATATCCACTACTATTCTAATAGATCAACCCTCAGTTGATATTCCTTTTGCTTTTATGTACTTTTTAAAAATTAAAAACCCAGAAGTGGTCAATAATGCACACAATAGTCCCTCCCACTTATTCTTTCATTTGTCTTAGATAATTTGAAGAATTAACTTCCTCCTACTCTAAAAACAAATTATATTTCCCAATTATTTTGCACAAGCCACAAAGTCACACTTACCTTATTTTAACCAATCAAAAAAGAATATCCTTCTCCAAACTCCTCCTCCAATCTCTTCCTCCAACACCCTAAACAAGATCTCAACCCTAAAAAAGATTATACCCAAAACAATAACAAAAAAATAAAAAAAAATAAAAAAAATAAAAAACAAATGCAGCGGAAAATAATGGGGGAGTGATCAAGTCAACTCCTTACACCGTCCAAGCGGGCAGCGCGGGCAGACCGGGGCCGACTCCACCCGGGCTGAACAGTAAAACCGGGCCGGGCCGGGTCGGGTCGGATCGGGATGAATGGTGGGAAATATTGTCGGCACGAAGTAAGGCTGAGGTGGCGACGGAGGCCTAGTCATAGCGCGCGAAATGGCGAAGATGATAAAGGAGCGCTTTCCCGTCCAGAAGGCGCAGCCCTCGGTTGCGAGACTCCCCCGCGACCAAGTAATGCGGGGCTCCGCGCGCCTAGCGTATCTTCCACGAAAGCTCCGGCGCTTGGACATCGCCCTCGTCATACCCTCCCTCGTCGTCGTCGTCTTCTTTTCTTTCTTTCTTTGCTTTCTTTCTTCGCTTTCTTTCTTTGGCCTTCGTGCTATGCTGTGCTGCCTCGCGCTGCCTCACGGAAAGGCGCAGCAATGATTAGCGTGATGGAGGTAAATCGATGGGAGACCAGTATTGTGTTGCTTTTGCGGATTTTGTTGGCGACAATGCCACGCCATCTGCCATGCCGCCCGGTGGAGGCTCACTACCCGGGTACCGGTGCCTCATCCGCTGGGGCCGCGCTGCCTGCTGCTATGGCAGAGTGGGGAAGGCAGGGCAGGGAAGGGAAGTTGTCTGTCTCCCGCTCCCCGTTGCTTGGCTTGGCTTGGCTTGCCTTCTCTCCGCTCCTTTCTTATTACGTTTCTTCTTCTCCTTCTTCTTCTTATTCTTCTGCCCACCCCACTCTATTCCCTTTCCCGTTTCTGAGGCTCTGTCATCACCTGACCCTCTCTCTCGTGCATGAAAAAAGCCTCGCTTATCCCTCGTGCATCCCACCCCATTTGCATTCTCTTCCTCCTCTCTGCTCCTCACCCTTTGGCTTTAGCTTGCGGTGGGCATGACACCAGGTTGCTCGCGGCGCGAGCTGGACTGTGTCGTAGCCGTGTTGCATCAGTGCACTGGTGTGTTAGGGTAAAGAACGCGAGGGCGCCAGGGGTGACTCGAGAGCCTTCTCTTGGATTGTGGGAGTGGTAGCTTGAACTTGGGGTCGCATTAGTTTTTTGGCTTGTTGGGCCTTTTCCTCGGGTTCGGGTTGGTAGGGTGGTTGTGGTGGTGGCGGTGGTGGGGGAAGAGCTCTGGGTGCTATGTAGTGTGGATGAAGTTGTTTATTCCTGCTGCTAAAGCTCGGGGGGAGCGGAGTGTGTGGAAGCGCGATTGATCGTGGAGGAGTCTTCCTGGAGTAGTGGCTTCGGCTGAGCATGTCGCGGACGAATTTGCGTCAGGTTCTCTCTCACTTGCTTCTTTCCCGGTGTGGAATGGATTATTTGGGGTGTGGGTTGTCTGTCATGGTGGACGTTGGGATTCCGTGACGGGGGATCGGTTTGGGAGTGTAGGGGAGGTAGGAAGTGTAGAGGTGTGGCGATGGCGATTACATGCGTTGGGCTGTGTGATGGACACTGTGTGTGTGTATGTGTATTTGTGTGCGCGCGCGTGCTGTTTCTCGGTTTTATGATGTTTGAGAGCTCTTTTATTGCACGGTCGACAGGAGCTTCGCGGGGTGGTTGTGCTGGTCAATTCACAAGCTTACGTGATTTTGGGTAGGAGTGAAAGGGTAACATTCGCCATGGCAAACGGTATTCTTGGGTGTGATTGTGTTGCGTCGTGCAGCCTTGTTCGCCGTTTATGTGATGTGTGATGGGGTTTCGTTGCCACTCTTAGGGTGCGGGTGGTCGATTTATTCTGTGAGTTTGTGCGAGAAAGTGGAGATGGCAGAGATGCTTAGTGACGATTTCAAACATCGCTTTAAAGATGCCCCAAGTGGTCTGTCCCTCTCTTTCCGTCAAATATTACACATTCATGCATTGAAACGATCATGAGTATTATAGACCAAGAGCTCGTTGGACACACCCTTCAGGGACTCTTCCCGGTTGTTTGTTATCAGGTTGGTTTCTTAGACACTCAAGTTATTATTATGGGGAATAGGTTGAAATAGGTGCTGTCCGAGAGCCTGCGAAGCTCTTCTTTTGCGTGTTTGCTGTAAGAACGTTGCATTGCCTCATGGTATGATGCATTAAGATTGATCCTGTACTCGTCAAAGTCTGAATTCTAGTTGGCGCTCGTGTTTAAACGTGAAGAATTCATACGTTGGGGGTTACAAGGGTACCCATCGTCTTCATTATCACGAAAATCGAGTCGTTCAAAGTGCTGGTCATGTTGTACTGAGGGTGGCATGATTGCTCTGCCCACGGGCGTGACATGAGGAGGTTCAGCGCAATGGTTTGTGAATGCAGCGGAGTGAGGGGAGTGACGTGTGATGGTGGGCGGTATGTGTTGCCAGGTCACGGTGTAGCATCTTAGAGCGGAGTATGGAGCCAAGCAGGCGGACGATGTCGGGGGGGTACGCCAACAACCCGCCCCCAGGAATGGGCCCTCCCAGGGGGTTAGGATCTCAGCAATGGTCGTTGAGCAATCAGATGAATCGGGGTGGGCAAGAGGACTGGGCAAGGGGCAGTCCTCATAGCGGGCAACAGGGCAATGCGGAACAGTGGAGAATAGGTGCGGCAGGGGAGGGGAGATCGCCCAATGTGTCGTCGTACTCGTGGAATGTGGCGAACGACAGGGGTGATGTAGCGGGACTGTCATCGTCTCCACTGGTGGATGGCAGTCTGGACACTCTGGAGTCGATGAGGGCGATGGACGCCAACTTCTCGACGTCGTTTCCGGCAATTTTTGAGAAATGTACAGCAGTGACATGCCACTCCATTTGTTGGTTGAGCGTGCGTGTAGCTGTGGTAGATGGTGAATGGTGGTAGTCCAGTGGATGTAAACTTTTGGAGGCGTGTACGTGGCCATGTTTACTGTCGGTGGCGGTCCTGGGGGAAGGTAACCCTGGTTACGGTTGGGCAGCGCACCGTTGGGTACCCTGGGAAATCGCCGTGCATGGTTCGGCGAAGTGTGAGGTGCAGTAGAGGGAGAGGTGTGTTGTGAAGCTGAGGGGGGTTGAAGTGGAGGAGCCTGACACAAAGTGTGCGGTGGGTTGTTTTGCAGTGAGGTTGTCGGAATCAGAGAACCGTGTGGTTCAGTCTTTGGACTCTGCTTCGGCGCACTTGATCACTGACCTGGACCCGGACGACACGTTGGCATATGGGTCGTTGGAGGAGTTGGAGTTCAACACGATCGGCAACCTGCTTCCGGATGACGAGGAAGAGTTGTTGGCGGGCGTGGCAGATAGCTACGACATTCCGCAGAACAGGAGGGATGAGAATGCGAACATGGAGGAACTGGACGAGTTCGATCTGTTCAGCTCGGGAGGTGGGATGGAGCTAGAAGGCGACGCTCAGGATGCCCTTGGTGTGTACATGAGCAACCATCGGTTGGGGGATGGGTCGGCGGCGGGGCTGCAGTCCGGGGCTGCAGGATCCGTTGCCGGGGAGCATCCATACGGGGAGCATCCGTCACGGACGCTGTTTGTGCGGAACATAAATTCGAACGTGGAGGATACGGAGTTGAGGCAGCTGTTCGAGGTACTATTGCAGCAGGAGGGATTACCATGATGATGATGATCGTGATGCATCGATCTGAGTGTGGCAGGGTTGTGCATGCGAAGTCATGTGTGGAGGGCAGCGTGGTGATAGAGCAGGGCGTGTGTGGTAGCGTTTGGAGTGCGGAGTGAGTGGTACGTTGTTTAGGTGGAGGAAATGCAGCGGTTGGTGCGGGTAGAGGTCGGGGTAGCGCTGACGAGTGGTGTTGTTGTGCGGTGTGTTGCAGCAATACGGAGCCATCCGCACGTTGTACACTGCGTGCAAGCACCGAGGATTTGTGATGATCTCGTATTATGACATTCGAGCAGCACGGAGCGCGATGCGAGCGCTGCAGAACAAACCGCTGAGGCGACGCAAACTGGATATCCACTTTTCGATCCCGAAGGTGAGGCAGTTGAATGGGGCGTGGACAGCGGGTGGGTGTGTTGTGAGGAAAACGAGGGTCCCTGGTTGCGTGGTGTCGGTGAGAGTGGGTTGTTGTTGGGGTTCATTGCATGCTGCTCGCACGTCTGGTGCATGTGGTGAAACGCAAGGCAATGCTCGGTCGGCGGTGAAAGCGACGGAGTTCGGGTTGCAGGGTATGGGGTAGTTGTGTGCAGACGCTGAAGCGGTAGGTGCGATGGCGTGTGTTGGGTGCAGGATAATCCATCGGACAAGGACGTGAACCAGGGGACGCTGGTGGTGTTCAATTTGGACGCATCGGTGTCGAACGACGAGCTACGGCTAATATTTGGAGTTTACGGCGAAGTGAAAGAGGTGAGCGGGATGTGAAGTGATGCCCGTGTGTTGAATGTGGGGCGAAAGTGACAAGAGGAAGGGGGTGGTGAGATTGGTCGCGAGTGCTGTAGAGTTGTATTGCGGAACTGGGGAGGGAGGTGCGACAGGCGTGGATTGTTTGTGATACACAGGATATGCTATCTGGGCTGAGCGCTGTTGCGAGGTGGCGAGGCAATGGTTTGATATGTGTGTGGAAATGTGGGTAGATTCGGGAGACGCCGCACAAGCGGCATCACAAGTTCATCGAGTTCTATGATGTTCGGTCGGCAGAGGCGGCATTGCGGGCTCTGAATAGAAGCGATATAGCCGGCAAGCGCATCAAGCTTGAGCCAAGTCGACCAGGTGGAGCGCGACGGAGGTTAGTCCCTGGTCTTGAGTGGGAGTTTGAGTTGAGCTTTCGTGGGGTTGTCCCAAAATTGAGAGGGGGTGACGAAATGGCGTTTGGGTTCCGTTTGGAGTTGGCGAGGTCGGAAGATTAGACGGACAGCGGGGGAGCGGGGGTCGGTCGAGGAGTTAGGATTTGTGGGTGAAGTGACGTGCAATCTGGGACGATTGGTGTGGAGTTATTGACGTTTTGTTGTGTTGTGTTGTGTTATGTATGGGATTGGCGGGTGTAGCAGCAGCTTGCTGCAACAGCTGAATCAGGAAACTGGGGACGAAGACCCCCGGGCGAGGCAACAACCTCATTCCCCGCTGAATACGTCACCTCCGGGTAAGGATCTGTAGCGCTAGCAGTAGGAATTGCTGTGAGGTAACGACAGTCGAGTGGCGTGTCGGAGGTGAGGTGTGTCGTGGTTGGTGGGTGCAGTGATTGTGCGTGAAGTAGAGGGACGTGTGTTGCATAAGAAGAAGGATAGGGTGAGGGGAGAGCAAGTCGGGTGAAGCATTTGGTGACGAGGGGGTGAATGGAATGGGGGTTGGGTTGTTCAGGGCATGGCTCCATGTGGAATGGCGGCGCCGAGAACGGGTCGATGCGGGGAATGCATCCATCACTGGGGCACGGGAATTTCCAGTCTCCGAACAAGCCCCCGAGCGTTCCGAACTTCGCGCCGCACATGTCTCAACCGATCAGAGTGGGCACGATAGGGAGCCATGTGGGGCAAGCGAACCACATGGAAGCGGGAGGTCAGTCTCTGGGACATGTGGGAATGGGTGGGTATCGGTTGCCCCCTCATCCACACTCGCTTCCGGAGTTCAGCAAGGGTGCAATGAATACCGGGCAATTTGGAACTCCTGGATCAGGCGGGTCCGGGTCCAATGCAGGTGTGATGAGGGCGCGCGAGGGTCGGGACAGCATGGACGGTGGGAGCCGTCTGCAACGGACGACGAGTGGGATGACGAGCTTCGGCGACACATCGGTGCTGGAGAATGCCAGCGGAGGTGCGTGTGGTGTGGGGCATTGTAGACGTAGCTTTTGGGGATTTGGGGAGGTCGGTGTTGGGTGCAATGTGGGATGTTGCATGGGAGGGAGTGGCGCAGTGACGAAGCGGTGTTTTGCAAAATTGGCTTCACTGGATGTGTTGTAGGTGCTGATGATGCGTTCGTGCGAATGTGTGTGCAGTGCGGCCTGGCAGCGGTGGACTGATGTTTCCCAGCTCGAATGGGAACGGTTCCCTGTCCGGGCAGCAGTTCAGTCTGTGGGGTACTCCGAGTTCTTCGTTTTCGCACATGTCTCAGAGTCCGCCTCCAGCTCTGTGGTCGAACTCGTCGTCGGTGGGGCAGTCGTTTTACGGAATGGGGCAGGCACAGCAGCAAGCACATGCCTTCAACAGCAGCATATTGCCCGGTCTTTCACGTCACTATGTGGGTTCAGCGCCATCAGGGGAGCCGTCGCTTTTGGAGAGGCGTCACAGCTACATAGGAGGGGAGTCATTGGGGGAGTCGAGCTCGCTGTTGAGGTCGTCATCGGGGACAGGTTTGGGAGGGAATGCAGCCCACGCGATAAACATCGGGGTGAGTCACCAGCATGGGATGATGAACTCGAGCAGTTCTCTGGGAGGCAGTTCGGGGATGGAACACGCATCGTCGCCAAACGTGGGGATGATATCTCCTCAGGCTCGGACACGTTTTCTTCAGAACGGAGGTCTGCTGGGGTCAAGTTCAATAGAGGGTGCGTCGGACAGGGGTCGGAGTCGGAGAGGCGAGAGCGTTGCTGCGCAAGCGGACAACAAGAAGCAGTACCAACTGGACCTGGAGCGGATAATGCGCGGGGATGATCCGAGGACCACTCTGATGATCAAGAACATCCCGAACAAGTAAGTGGGTTGACGATGCAGCGGTTGGTGATGGGAAGAGTGCGGTGGGAGGTGGTGGGAAAGGATGAGGTGGTGAAGGTGTGAATTTGGTAGGGCTTTGGGAGGAGCAGTGCAGATCGTGTGTTGGAGGTGGTGGGAAGGATTTAGGACTTGGTGATGTTGTTGGCGCTGAACGTGTTGCGGTGGGATGTCAGGTACACATCAAAGATGCTGTTGGCCGCAATCGATGAGCATCACCGGGGCACGTACGACTTCATCTATCTTCCAATCGACTTCAAGGTACGTTGACCTGCAGTGTGATGAGTTGAGTATTTGGTAGTGGTTGGGTGGAGCATAGGTGTGCATTCCAAGTAGGTTTGGGGGGACAGAACGAGACAGTGGGTGAGATGTGGAGGGGGTTACGCGTGGGGTTGTGTTTGGTGCGAAGGCGGGTGGGTGACGAGGTGACGCGTGATGCGTGCGCAGAACAAGTGCAACGTTGGGTATGCGTTCATCAACATGATATCGCCGTCGCGCATAGTTCCGTTTTACAAGGCGTTCAACGGGAAGAAGTGGGAGAAGTTCAACTCGGAGAAGGTGGCTTCACTGGCGTACGCCCGAATCCAGGGCAAAGCTGCTCTGGTGGCTCATTTCCAGAACTCGAGCCTAATGAACGAGGACAAGCGGTGTCGTCCAATCCTATTCCATTCGGACGGGACTCATATGGGAGATCAGGTAGAGTAACGGGCGGTGGGAGAAGTTTTGCGAAGTGAGATGAGTGGATTGTTTTCGGAAGGCGGAGACAAGAAGGCAGGCGCTGATTGTAGTGCGTATTGATTTGTTGGTGGGGGGGATCTAGTTATTTGAGGATGTGAGGATGTGAGTTGTAGATATCAGTAGGATCAGGTTACTCTTCAATCAGGATACCACATGGAGGAAGTTGCTCTGTATCACAAGCAAGATGTGTGGCGTGTGGAGCCTGGGAACGTCTACTTCGAGTATGAGAATTGTAGATACATTAGCATCAGCTTGCTGTCGGTGTGACAACCACCATGATGGGAGTCGCTGGGCCTTGGAGAAGGCGAGGTGTGTGTTATACGAGGCCTCTAAGCAGAATGGTGGTGGAAGTATTGGGGAAAAGCTGAGGTGAAAAGTTTTGTGAGTTGTTGATGACAGGATTCCAGGGGAAGCAGTGTCAAATGGGGGTATCCTTGAGTAGATGTGGCCTCTCGGCATGTATATCAAAGATGAAAGAGTTTGTGTAGTTTTTGAGGAAGTAATAATGCACATGCCACTGATTTAATTCTTGGGACCTGCTAGCCATTGGGCTGTGCTTAACCCTGTAATGAATTTTTGTTTGTCTGCTTTGTTTATGTGACTTTTTAGTAGCTTCTGATTTGTAGGGGCTGTTAGGTGGTGTATATGTGAATTTCAGTTTATTATTAGTGTTTTCAGATGGCATGTTCTTTTTCTGCCAGCCTGGATTTTAGATTTTGAATTTGAATGTTGTTTTTTGTTGCAGTGTCCACATTGATACCATTTTCTGTTACTAATGAGGAAATTGTAGGAATTTGAGACACGAGCCTCTACGCGCAATGGCATGTATTGTTCTAAAGAACTTCACGAATCTTTTAACATCAATCGGTTATTTTGCATATAGAGAAAACTATCCACTCCTTGGAAGTGTATCCTCGGAAGATTAGATCGTCAATAGAGCGTATTATCCAAGTAGACATTAGCACGAAAACTGGCGGAGCTAAAGCGGACGTTCTGAGGGAGAAAGAGTGTGTCGTGGTCAACCCCCACACATAATACAGCGAGACATTGCACTCACCTGGTCCTTTTCAACATGCATAAATAGGTTATGAATTGACATGGACAACCTGTCCTGCATGTGGAGAATGTGCGCAAGAGACTAGAGACACCAGGGACGTAACGATATTCAGATGCAGCCCCACGAGCTCCTGCTGACTGGCATTTACACAAAGTGGGTGACTTGGTCCGACCATAAGCAGGGGAGAAGTCATCCTGGTAGTATGTACTGAAAATACACAGGCTTTTGATTTGAGAGACGCAACGTGAGGTTGAGGTGGGTGAAGTTAGAGCAGAGCACCAGACGGAAAAGCTTAAAGCGACCTTGGTAATGTTTGGTGAAAGCGAAGGCATCTGAAGCTGAGCTGAAACGATGAATCTCAGATTTGAACAGTACAATCTGGGTAACAAGCGTCTTTTCTGTACACTCTGAAGAAATAGGATTTTTCTGCCTTCGAGCAGCCTCTAGAGAATCGTGAATCAATTTACTTACCCTAATCCCATGTTAGACCCACCCTGAAATGTTTGTTTTTCAGGCTTGGATCCCTGGTTTTGATGCAATAGTTACAAAGCACATGGAAGTGACTTCATGGATTACACTCTACAAGTTTGTTGGATATTTTTTTTCATTGTGGAAGAAATAGGAAGAAAAAGTGGCATATTATTTTAAAATATCTTATTTCATTTTAGAAGAGAAATTTATGCTTTTAAAAGAATTAAAGAATGGTGCAAGATAATAGTGAATTTAGACTGGAAAGTAGGTAGAGTGATGAATAAGAGCAAAGTAATAAGTAACAGCCAAATATATAATGATGACAAATTGGATAAGTTAGAACGTTGTAACATAACTAGATTTAAAGCAAGATATAAAACATGCAAGTGATTGTTCGACACTTGCAAAAGATATTGAGTCATTTTAAATGTAACTTTGTAGATAGATAATAGAATTAATTTTTTAAACTAAAAACTCACTTTTCACAAGGTCTATCCTAAAAAGATTTTATTTTCTTTAAAATAATTTGATTAGGCCTAAAAATTATTATTAAAAAGACAAAAAATACACCAAATAGAAATTTAGGAAATATATTAGAACAATTATACTATAAAGTTATATAAATTACAAGCAACTAATAACAATAAATTTTAAAGAGATCTAATATTTTTTAAGGTTGTTTTTTAACATAAATCATGTGTAATTAAATTAAAACTCTACAAAATATCAATGTTAAGAAAATCATCTAGTCTCAAAAGGAGATTAGTCAACCACACTTTACAAAGGGCACTAAAATGAATCTTTGTCAAATGGCTTGACTTGCAAGTATATTAGCTTCTTGTTGTACATGGAGTCATAAAATGTCAAAGTAAATAATAAAATTATCTAAACAAAGATCTAACTTCTTACTAATTCTATAAATATAGCCTATTTTTTAAAAGAATTTTTTTATAAAAATTCAAATAAGTATTAAAATAATTAAATAAGATAACTAATGGGATAATAATTCCAAGTAGATAGATTTGATTTAATTTGATTTGATTTGATTTGATTTTTTCACCTTCCAATTTAAGTTTGAATTGAAATAAAAATTAAAAATATTCTGATTTTATCAATTTATTATACTTTAGCAATTATATACATGTTTTAACACTAGATATCTTTTTTTTGATATTGGAGCTATATTAAACTTAGATACAAATTAATTAAGAATATAACTATTCAAATCTCTACATAAATAATATTTTGAGGTTTTTTTTAAAAATTAACTTTTAATTATTATTAAGTAGCAACTAATATTATGTAAGTTTTTCTAATTGATTTAATAATGATAGAATAATAAAATAATTATTTATTAATATTTATAATTTAAAGATAATTATATATATATATATAAATTAAATATTAAGGATAAGAATTCAAAGGATATAAATAAATAAATAAAATATTCATTAAAAAAATGATAAAAAAAAGAAAAAAGAAAAAAGAAAAAAGAAAATATATATATACAGTAATGGTCGAGATATAGATATATATAAGAAAAAATTGGAATGACTATTGCTAAAAAAAAAAAGATTAGAAACTCTTGAAACTAGGCTAGAAGCAAGAAAGGCATTGATAAGAGAAAGGAAGGCCTCACTCTTGCTTCCATATGTATTATCTAACTAATGAGCTACATGGCAATGCCTCATAGGCTATATGACACATGTCCAACTTATAAGACATATGTTTAACTTGTAGGACAAGTTTCTAATATATGTGCCATACAGCCAACTTGTTGGCTAAGTTTCAATCTACCAATCACTTATAAACATGTATAAAGTAAAATTTGCATATATAAAGATTTAAAAAAGCTTTGCAATAAGATATTAATAATTTAATTTATTTTGAATTTTATCTAATTTTACTAATTTAAGTAAATATATTAATAATTATAGATGTCCATTACATTATCTCCCCTTCTAGGCAACAAGTTCCATGAGGAGCTATAAAATTCCTTCATAAGTTGATGAAGTCCAAGATCTATAGAATGGTGTTAGCAACAAACTCTAATCTTTGTTTTGTATAAAGGTGGTTGATAGATCCTTTCAATTATTGATAATATTCCATACTGGGATAAAAAGACCATCTAATTATTTGATAATTATTAAAGCATTCATAACTACCTTCAAATAATATATTTTATATTCTATTAGATATAATACTTACCTCTAATAATATCACTAAATATTGAAAATCTCTTCTAAGATTGTGGTATTAAATGCCTTATATCTTGCTATTTATTTGAGGAAGAACGTATCTCTCTTGAGGGTCTTCATCACAATTGTGACATTGCCTAGGTTGAGACAATCTAAGTGCTTTATTTGGCAATTTGGTAAATAACAACTCTTAAGATGAATCTGTTGATTGCTAATTTTCTATGTTTGCAAAGAAGCTTTGTAAGTTGATCTTTGAACTTATTTTTCCTTGATTTATACCATCTCATTGTTAATGATTAGTCCTTGATTTTGATAGATGTTATGGATGAAAAACAAAGACATATTTTGATGCATTTGTTAGATTTTTACATGGCTTCCATGTGCTTTTATTAATATCATATCTATGCTAATATAGAAGATATTCAAATATATTTTGATGCTACATTGAATCCAAAATTTCTTCAACTTCAAATTCTTAATTATTATTGACTTCTACTAATAAAGATGACAATTGTCTTTTTTCTAATATATCTGCAATCTTATATGGTTCAAAAAGAGACATATAAAAAATAAGATGAATTTTCATTGATTTTGATAGATGTAATTGATATGCAATTGAGTTGATTTACTTACTAATTAGAAATGGTCTAAACTTATGATAATCCAACTTGTTATAAAGATAATTAATTTTGATATTACAATAGAATAATTACACTTTATCATCAACTTGAAATTGAGGTTGTTCATTCTAATAAACATCTATATTGATAATTTATTGTGCTTGAGTTTTTTTTAATTGTATCTTTATTATTATATATAATTTTAATAAATAATCTATTAAATCTTTTATGATAAGATTATCTATTTTTAAAAAAGCTAAAAATATCAAATTATAGATAATAACCATACTTAGTATAGAATGGTGATTGTTAAATAGAAGAATGTATTATACTATTGTACGCAAATTTTGCTAATGGTAAAAAAATTGTCCAATTATCTTAATGGTAGTTAATGGTATATCACAAATATTGCTCCATTAGTTGATTCACTTGCTTTGTTTGTCCATTAATTTAAAGATGGAAGATTAATAGTAGTTTTATATCCACCTTTAATATTTTAAAAAGAATATTTTAAAATTTGGATACAAATTAAATCCCTTTGTTTGATATAATATCTCTTGGCAAATCATGAAAACAATAGATATTGTTAAGAAAAAACCTAACTATTTCTTCACCTATAATAGTTTTTGTATATGATACAAAATACACTATCTTGGTTAAGCAATCTACTATCACAAATATAGAATCATAAAAGCTTGAAATTAGAAGAGCTATAAGAAAATCCATAAAAATATATGACTATGATTGTTTTAATATAGATAATGGTTGGATAAGTCTATAAGGTCAATGATTAGGGATCTTTGATCTTGAATATATATCACATGATTGTATAATATCTTTTACTGCCTTCCGCATTTGAAGCCACCAAATTTTTTTTGAGATTAATTTCAAAGTCTTATTATATTCAAAATATCCTACTATCACAAAATTGTAATGAGTTTGAAGAATATGTAATCATATTTCATCTTCTAGAATATAAAAGCATCTTTTGAAATATAGAAGATTGTCTTTAAATTCAAATTTAGAAATATTATGAAACTTAAAAATATTATTAATTTCATAGCTTAAAGATGGAGCATCTAGTCAAGACATCTGATAAACCTTCTTGTTTATTTGGCTGATAAATCATATTAAATATAAATTTTGACAAGGATATGCTTCAATAGACTTAATGATGATTTAAAATATGTATTGATATAAAATACGTGAGGTTCTTGTGATTAATATAAAATATCACTAAACTAAAAGCACCTTTTAGATATTAATGCCATTCTTAAAATAAATTTATAATTACAAAAATTTCTTTTTTGTAGATTTTATAATTAATCTTATCTACTATAAATTTTCTTGAATAAAAAATTATAGGATGAAGTTTGTCATTTATTTCTATTTATAAAAATATTGTATACAAAAAAAAATTTGATGAATCCATTTTTATAAAAAAATGGCTTGAAAAAGTTGACTTGATATAAGATTGGTACTATAATAAAAGTGATCTTTAAAGCTTAAAATGTTGCTTCAGCTTCTTTGTTCCATTTAAATTTGTCTTCATAAGTCAAATTTATAAATGGAGTTGCAATTAAAAAAAAAATTCTTGATAAAAATCTAATAATAATTGATAAATTCTAAAAAATATTAAATATTATTTATTTTTATTTTTATAAATTATAAATTTATGATAGTTTAGGCTTTCTTTGAATCTATTATAAGACCATCATTTGAAATGATATATTTTAAACAATCAATTTGAATTGTATAATTTTTTTTTTTTTTTTTTTTTTTAATCTTGGTATATAATCTTATATCTTTAGATTTTTATAATATACAACAAATATATTTTCTAAATTTTTTTATATTTTTAGAATAGATCAAAATATCATCTAGATAATAAATGATAAAATTATCTAAAAATTCTTGAAAAACATCATTGATTAGATATTGAAAAGAAATTAGAGCATTTATAAGTCTAAAAGACATGACATTGTATTCAAAATATCTATACTTGGTTCAAAAAATAGTCTTCCATTCATTTCTTTCTTTAATATATACTAAGTTGTATATTTCTTATAGATCTATTTTAATATAGACCTTGGCTTGATTTAATTAATATCAAAGTTCAAATATCAAAGATAGAGAATATTAATTGTTGATAATTATCTTCAATAATCCACACATATTTGCAATAATCCTTCTTTTTTTTCACAAACAAGATTAGAGCTCAAACTAGAGATTTTAAATGGTATATGAAATTTTTGGCCAAATTTTCATCAATATGCTATTTAAGTGAAGCCAATTTATTTTACAATAAGCTATAGATTGGTGTAAATGATAGTTGAGCCGTTTCTTGAAGATCAATTGAGCAATTATAAAGACAATGCTTTGATAGAATATTTGCATTCTTCTTTTCAAATACATCTTCATACTCCATATATTATATTAGAAGATTGCTTCATATCTTTTTGCAATTAGAAATAGATATTGCATAAATAATAAATAACAATCTTTTTTTTGCAGCTTGCATAAATATTTTTATTTTTATAAATAAAAATTTGATTGTTTTAGACTTATGATCTATTATTTAATTAGGAATATTTTTAGATATATAATAAAAAAATAAAATTATAAGAAATCCAATCTATTTTACTATTATATTTTTTTAACCATAATAGATCCAAAATAACTAGATTAGTGGAAGATCTAATGATATTAAATATTATTAAGCTATTATGATCATTTTTTGTTATATCTATAGGAATGATTTTATAAGCAATATCTTCAAAAGATAAATATTGACCATCTATGATTTTTATATATATCAATTTAATTTTTTTTATTAATTATATTTTAAAATTTTTAATAAATATTTTATTTAAAAAACAAGTTGAGGCTCCTAAATTTAATATTGTAGAGACTTTATGATTTTTAAATCCTAAACAAATATCTATCATAAAATAAAGAGAGGATTTTGATAAAAAAGTAGGGCCTTTATTAATTATTGCATTAAAATCTAGTTGCACAATTCCTATTATAGTTAGATAGATTTATTTTTTAACATATTTTTTAAAAAATAGCCATATTCTTTATTTTGTAGTTATATTGCTTTTTAAGATAATATTAAAGAATATGTTCATATTTTAAAAAATCTAAATATAATCCTTGTTAATGGAGTTAAGATTTTTTTTATTTAGTAAGAAGTTTGAAGCATATTGCATCAATTTGTATATCTTATACTTCAAAATGTATATGTTGATTTAATATTTGAGGATCAAGTTAGTTCAATATCAATTTCTTTGCCTAATAATGTAATCTATAAAAAAATTTGGCTGATAACTGCAACATCATTCCATTTGATATTAGTTTCTAGTTATCAAAATTGTAAAGCATATAGTGATATTGAACAATTTTTTTGGTATAAGATCTAAATCTTATTGATTGTAATACAAATCCTATCATACTCTCTTTATATGGATTGAAATTCTACTAAAAAAGCCTCTAAGTTGTTCAATATTGGATCATGTTGTTTAAGAAAGGATAAAAATTATGATAAGATAGAACCTGAAAGTAATGTTTTAATAAACTTAATTTGTGATCATGGAATTGGGTAGCTTTGAGGTTAAAGCTTAATCACCAATTGTACTTGGTGGATAAACCCTTAAAACTTTGATCTAATACCATCAAACTTTCTCAAGTAAGATAATTTTTGATTCTCTAATAACGGTGGTAATGCTTGGAGGATGTTTTATTATAGGAAAAATTGCTAGTACAAGTGTAGATGTTGAAGTGGCTCCAACTATCTCTACATCTTTATTTCTAATCAATCTTAATGGTACTTGTGATAATGAAGTGAGTTGATGCATTGCAAGTAATAATTTTTTGATTTGTTCTTATATTTGTACCATTATACCTTTCATTTTTGCAAACTTGGCCATAATTATACAATAGAAAAAAAAATCTTATATCACTTATGATAAGAAGTAGAGAGGATCAAAAATAAAAATAAAAGTTATAAAAATAATATCATTTTAAAAGTGGATAATCTACAACCTTTAATATGTTTAAATTTTATTTAAAAAAAAGAATAATCTATTTTTAATTTTAAAAAATAAAATTCTAGTATTATAAGTGTATTCTTGTTAATTTGTCAAGGACAAGAATTTAAAAGATGTAAATAAACAAATAAGACATACATCAAAGAAAAATAGTAAAAAAAAAAAAGAAAAAAAAAGAAAAAAAAATATATTCAAAAAGAAATTGAAATGACTATTGCTAAAGACAAAAAGACTAGAAATTCTTGAAATTAGACTAGAAGTAAGAAAGGTATTGACAAGAGTAAAGAAGGCCTCATTCTTGCCTCTATATATACTATCTAACTAATGAGTTACATAGCAACGTCTTATAGGCTACATGACATATATTCAACTTGCAAGACATGTATTTAACTTGTAGAGTAAGTTTTTAATATGTATACCACATGGCCAATATAAACAATATGTGGCCAATTTGTTGACCAAGTTTTCAACCTACCAATCACCTACAAATACATGTAAAGTAAAATCTGTATCTATGAAGATTTTAAGAAGCTTTACAACAAGATATTAATAATTTAATTTATTTTTATTTCTACCTAATTTTACTCATCAAAATAAATATGTTAATAATTATAGATGTCTATGACATCAAGTCATATAAATATTAAAATAATAAATATAACAACAATATTATAGATTACAATAATTTTTGTGTAAGATAGAAATATAATTCAACTATAGATAAAATAATAAAAGACTATTTAATCTTAAAAATATACAAAAATATTTCTATTAAAAAATTCTATTGCTAATGCAAAGGCTATGTAATTGGCAAAGTTTTTATAATTTATAGCAACATCAAATAAGTTATCATTTTTTTAATTATTTTAAAAACTTATATATATATATATATATATATATATATATATATATTTATATATATATCAACTTAAGAATTATTATAGTTATTTTAATAGTAAAGTAATATAAAAAAAATAAAAAAATAAAAAACTATTTAAAATTATATAATATAAAATAAGTTGTACTTATACATGCATAGCTTAATTTCTAAGATAAGTATATAAATATCAATAAAATCAATCATGTAAATATTTAATTTAATTTAATTTTTTTTAATACAAGATTAAAATCTAATTTTTTATCAATTAACTTATAATAAAATATACTTGATATTAGTTAATTTTACTTATAATATATTGGACATCAAAATCAAGTAAGATCCTTCTTCAACATCAATACAATAATAAGATGGAAGACACGTATTTTTTACAATCCTATCTTATAAACACAAAATAATTAGAACCTGTATATTATGATTCATCTGACATTAGCTAAGGGCTTCTTAGAGTGGAAAGATAGTAGGTTATTACCAAACACCTTCTAATTATGACAATGCATCATAAATCTCCATTGTTTATATAACATAAATGGCTAAGATCTTAAGTCTTGAATCAAAATTTTATTAGTAAAAAGTCTCTACATTCTTCCATATAAAATAAAATAAAATAAAATATAACATTATTTTTTATAATTTTATAAGATTAATTAAATATTTGATGATTTTTAAACTTAAAAATTATTCATTGAGTGTATACATGCGATGTGATATTTTTATGTTAGAGGAGCACAATTTATTTAATAATAGGATAAGAATTGGATAACATTCTATTCATATGTATTAATTTTTATATTTTAGAAGTAGCTTTGTAATACATTAGAAACATAGATGAAATAATAATATATTGAATTTTATTACTTGTTTCTTTATAAAATTAAAAATCTAATAAAAAAATATAATTTTATTTTTAATTAATATGATATTATGGATTCTTTATTTAACATACTAAGAAATAAAATAGAAATAATTAAGATTTATATGCAATAAATTTTTTTAAAGAAAGATACCAACTTTAGATAAAAAATTGTAAATCACTTGTATAAAAAAATTTCTTAAATATTAGAAAGGACTTAATCACAATAGAATCTTTTGTAAATAAAATTTTAATTAATTGAAGAATATTTTTTTTGGACAAAGAAGATATATAAAAAGTCTTTAAGATATAATATCATATCAAAGATTTTTTAATTAGTAGAAATAGATTCAGATACTTATGAAATAATATGAAGGATAGAAAAAATAGACTTGACTTAGTTAAATAGATACATATCAATAATAATACTATTTCAAAATATTTTGTTTTAAGATATTATATTAGAGAACATTACATATTCTTTGATCACTTATTAGAAGAAATAGATAAAAAAAAAATCATGGTACAAAATAAATTTATTATTTTTAAAAGATCCAAATTTTAGTATCTAATTAAAAAATATATTAAATAATACAAATAAGACAAGCTATTTCTTAATAAAGTATAAGAAATATTTATATTATTTAAATAAATAAATAAAAAAAGATTTAGATAAAGGCATATTAGATAAATCATATTTTCTTCAAGAAATATTATAAAAGACTTTTAAACATAGATTAATTTTAAAGATTATTTTAGATATACCACATAGTTATAAAAGTAATATTGGAATATTAAAAAAATTGATTATATTAGTAAAAAATTTAACAATACAATATAATAAACTACTACTAAGTGTCATTAGTAGAAATATTTTTTGTTATATTAAAAAGACTAAAGGACATCTTTAGAAATTAAAGATGTATAATATTATTTAAGTAATTCTATAAAAGTATTGTTGAAATAATATCTTCATAATTTAATAAAAAAATAATATCTTTTATGCTTAAACTTGATTTTTTTAAAGTACACAATAAAACTTATTAGACTTTTTATATATAATATGATGGAAAAAATAAAATCTATTAATTAATTAATTAAATTAATAAAATTTATTTAAATAAAGATAAATTTAAAAAATAGAATTTATTAGAAATATAATTTTAAAATTTTTAATTAGATAAAGAATTATGTGAGAGTTTTCTTTAACAACTTATTTATGATTATAATAGAATAAGTATAAAACAATGCATATAAAATTGCTTTAGAAGATGTAAAGATAAAAAAACATCAAACTATTTAGAATAAAATGTTAATAACTTATTATTTAAGATAAACATGATTCTCTCTAAACATCAAAGAAGAAAAAGATACATGAGTCAAATTATACATAGTTTCTATAATTTTGGCATTTTTTAAAATTAAAAAGTAAATAAGACCAAATAGGCAGTTGATTTAAAAACCAAAAAAAACTTAAACAATACGGGCTAATATATATGAGCAATCATGGATGAAATCATGGATAAATTAACCATCACACACATTGTTCATCTATCAATCACAAATGAATGTATCAATAACTTTTTAATGTAACAAGTTTAATATAATTTTACATTGATTTAACTATTAAAGTCGAATTTGACCAACTAATTAATTATTTTTATTTATTGTTCAATTATAAAATCCTAAAATCCCTTAACAACAACACAACTAATTGCAATCCTTATTCAACATGAAAATCTAACAAGAGAAAGCATGTTCTAAATCATGATTGTAGATTACTCAATTGCAAGACATTGAAAGGTTAAACTTGAGAAGTGTCAAAGGAGAGAGCTGTGAAGAAAGAGTAAACAAAATAAGATAATAGTACAGTCTGGTTAAAATGAGGTGGAGCCAAAAAGAGGAGTATCTAGAGTACACGTCTTGCTGGAAAATGACTTGCTATGTATGAAGGAACTTGTTGATATCATCCCCATTGTAGCCGAAGCTCATAAAACACCACAACTCCCTCGAACATTCCATTAACATCGTCTTCAATTGAATCCTAAATCTATGCGCCGGAGAAGTTATAAAACCAGAACTTATTCGAATATGTCTTTATCTCAGAATGTGCCTCTGTTAGAAATGACACTTGTGTTTCATGGATGTGAAACTTCACAGTGCCTGTAGACAAGTATGTTTCTGTTTCAGCTCCTGTAATGATAATATGCCACAAGTTAATTCATCGTATAAGAATATCAGGACATTTTCCCCAGCATCGTGGTGCATTGCAAATGTTTTTTTCTCAAATTAGGAACCTGCGGCATCACAAGAGGAACCGTGATTTCTGGGATAACCTGGATGTCCTGGTTTGCCATTGCTGTGGCTGCCTCAAAAATTGCTCTCGCTAGCATCTGTGACAGCTCAGGACACTATATTCCTAATCTACAGATTGACGGGAAGAAGATGGATTGGAGCTCATTCTCTTATGCAGAGCATGCCAGACAATATTTCAGTGAATATAATGAAATCAAACATGTTAATTCTCTTGTCTGTTGATATACTACACATCTTGTGATCCAGGCTACAAAAGTGTCTTAAACTCTTGGTTGCAGAAGGTGATCTATGTTAACATCCAGTACACAGAAATCAGGGGAAGAGTTTTCTCTCACCGTCATCGGCGGAAGCCAAGCATTGGCTAAACTTCAGAGGGTTTCTCAATTCGAGAAAGAAGAGGGCTGACTGGAGCTCCGGCATTCTCAGTCTAATGTAATTGACGTACTCCCTGACAAATTAACCTCATCTCAGAGTGATCCGGATTCAACAATTCTTACCTGCGAAGCCAACGACGAGTTTTTGAGGAGCACAATGCTGTTGCTGGTTATGACCATTAGTCTAAACACGTGCGCAAGTCCGTCTAATTAAGTACTCATCGGTTGAATAATTCCTCAGGATTGATTAAACATATCGATTGTCAACAGACACTTAGAGTTACTTGCAAAAAAATCCTATGCAAGCACGTGAATGATCTGGCTTGCTCACTCACCCGCAATTGCAGCTTGAGCTCTCCTCATCGCTGTGTTCGGCACCTCAAGCCTGGAATAATGCAGAGGATGTCGTTGGATGTAATTAGTTCATCCAATGGATGAGACACAACAATCAGTCCCGTTCTCATCCTCGGCATGGCCGGTCCTGAGCACTCAGGGGTTCCTCGCCCTCTTTGAAACCCCAATGCCTCATCCACATCCACGCATGCTTACCGCTGTAATTTTGCGCTGATGCGTGCGAGTAGTGTCGTGGCTGGAGTAGCGGGTAAAGATTCCTTTGCTCCGTGTGCTTCTTCTCTAGCAAGGGTGCTGTCCCAACTCTCGCTAGGAGTAATAATAGGTCTGATGTGGTGGGTGGGATGGGTTGAAGCGTGAGCGCAAGTATTTGAGGGTAGCATTGTGAAGGCCAAGTTTGTTGTTTGCGAGGAGATTAAGTATACTCTGGCGGTTGGGATAAACAATAGGTTCTCTGGAGTGCATGTGTCGGTAAGGGTTTGTATCTGGGCTTGATTTGCAGGTTCACTCGAGAGTGGAGTAGTTGCTTCACTTGGCTTTGCACTATGCATTATGGATTTTTGTGGGTTCTATGTTATCGTTTGCCTCCTATAGCAATCTGTTCAATTTTTGCTTGTTTTTGTTTTGTTGTTTCTGGGTTGGTCTTGATGAAGTGTGTCGCCCAATGTTTTATGCTGCAGGCTATGTGAGTAAGTGTCACACTTGTTGCGGGATATTGTTTTGTATTCTTGTGCACTATTCTACATAGGAGTGCTCGCTTGACAATTATTCATTGCATGTTTGTTGACAATCAACATGAAATTACAAGACAATGCAAAAAGTAAGATTTTAAAGATTATTTGATGTTATTATAGGATCAGCAATTGAGATTTTATTTATAATTTGAAATGATAATGTTAACTATTTTATGTTCTTGAGTATTGTAAAAATGTCATTTTAATTTTTTTGTATTAGATTCATTTTATGGAATAATAAAGAAATATAAAGTAAAATTAATATATTCTTTAGAATACATCATCAAGAAAGTAAACTTTAGATATTTATTATTATTTTATTATGGCCAATTTTTACAAATTATTTATAAAGTACATATTAATGTTTTGAGGTTTTTAATTGGAACTTGGATATAAAAATTTCCATGCTTTATAAAAAAAAATAAAACAATAATGTTGAAGATGTTAATAGTATAGTTGTCATTGGAGATATTTAGAGACAATGTCAAGAATATATTGGAGAAATGAAGGTTTTATTAGAGGCAAAAGATATCTTTAATAAAAATCAATGTACAAAGCTATATATAAGTCTTGATTATGTTATGGATATATTTCAATAATTGATGTATTATAATAATAATGATTTTGGATATATAATTATATTTAAAAAATTATTCTTTGTAATAAGATTTATTTGTTGCTAAAAGATTGTGGTGAACAAAATTGGTGTGAAGTAACTATATATATTTTGACACATAAACAAGATATGCCTGATGCATTAATGAAGTAGAAAAGATAAAATTGACTATTTTACACTTTATCTTGAAGGTAGAGTTAAGAGTACTAAGATTATAGAGTAATTACTAAGATGAGTTTATTTACATTTTTGTGTATAATCACTCTACACTGAGGTATTTTATAATTCCAATTAATTACTTTGATACATTTAGAACCAATTATATATTTAGTCATCTAGGAGTTATCACATTTCTTTAATAGGGAAGATTCCTACTGTGGAAGTTTTGTTAATTTTTTTTTGACAAACTTCTAACAAATTCATCTATATTTGATAAGACCTTGCCAAATTATGCTTCTAATATGGAATGTATTCCATACTTCATTTTCAAAGACAAATTTGTTCTTTTGAATCCAAATAGTCCATAAACAAAGTCTCCTTAACAAAGACCAAATTTTACAAAAACTTTTGAATCAAAGCAGAAGAATTACTACATAAATAGCTTATTGCAAAGTGAAGGATTTTCAAGGATCCTAATTCCAAGAATTGGATGTTAATTTGTATAAAAGAAAAGTAGCCCAATTCCAAATATAACATGCTTGATGATAATTCCAAAATTGGTATAGAATGGATTCAGGGATTTGAAGTTGATATATAGCATAGTGAATATCTATAGTAGGGCTGATTTTTTCCCTTGAAGTATTAATTGCTATTCTTTTGTGCCATATAAGCCAAATGAACATAGCCTCTTTGCAAAAATAAGGGTTGGACCAAGAGTCTTTTCAATTAAATGAGAAGTCTTGATAAAAAAGAGTATTCCTATTCCTTGCCACTAAATTAGTAGTAAAGTTGTTATCTTGAAGTAGCTTTTTACTTAGTTTGGCCGAGTGTGTCATGAGCTCTTCACCTATAATCTATGAATATGATAAAGGATCAAAGGTCAAATCACTAATTGGAACATAGAAGAAGTCTACGCCAAAGCCTCATTTTTTTATAGGTTTTGTTTTTGATACCACTTTGACAATTTTCAATAAGTCTTCTACTAGATTCATGTTGTTATCTAAATCTTGCTCAATTGAAAGTTTTTCATCAAAGTGGAAGGTTCTAAATTGGACCTCTACTCAAAAAAAAATTATTTTCAAGGGACAAGGTAAGACAAACCATATATTTTCTTCCACGCCAACATATTTTGAAGGGAGTTGGAATACCACATTAGAACAAATGTGAGACTTTAATTTATATAATCTATCTAATCATTGAATTTTGAAAGATTTTTATAATAATGAAGTATATTATTCTAAGAAATTGAAAAATAAATGTAAAAGAAATCATAGATAAAGCTATAAAGTAATAGAATGTGGTATATGGAAATTTCTTCTTTTGTGGTGAGTGGAGACAATGGCCCTTTAAAAAGGTTTTTAATACAATGAAGACTATTTGAGTGAAAAAATTGCAACTTGATAGAACTCTAGATAAATATCAATTAAAGGAAATTGAAGATCTTATTATTAAAAAATAATTTCACATATTATAAAAAGAAGTAGGAGGATTTAGCTAAAGAAATACATATGTATCCAAACTTTCTTAATTTTAATCCATATTTTAGATCCAATATTCTATTCATGATTTGGAATGAGTGACCATACTAGATTTGATATCCAATTTCTATAAGCCATTGGTTTAACATTTATCATTTGATAAGATAAAAATTGTTGAATATTTGCTTGGCTCGGTTGAAGAGCCACTAACATTTGTTTGGTGAAGAGAGCTTTGATGGTATCTTCTAGATTAATGATGCCAAGGCCAACTTCTTTATGAGCTTTACAACAAATTGTCTAAGCCACTTTGAATCAATTTAAAGTAGTGTTTATCTACAAATTTTTTTTAACCATCCATTTAATCTTTTAAATAGCCTTTATCAAGCCAATCTATATGACTAAAAAAAATATATAATAAAAAAATAAAATTTTGTTTGCAATGATGGCTCAACCTACCACATTGATTTTGATAGTGTACTAATAGTCTAATTTTCTTGTTATTCTTTTGATTAAAAATTGATCAACATCTTATGCATTTAAAAAAAATATCAAAGGAGGTTCTAAGAAGCTTACTAATATTAATATTAGATGCCTATGCCCATTCAAATTGGTTTGATCATGCTAGTGTATCTATTTTTTTAAATTGCCAATAGGCAATGGATTTGGACGAATTTTGATCAATTATTTTAAGACATGAAGCTAGACTAAATTGCTTAATGATACTTACTAAGTAGAAAATATTTATTTCTTCTCTGCTGATCATGATTGTAAAGTCATTAGCATATTAGCTAATTACTTGTTAGTAAAGGCTCCAAGGAATAGAAATACCTTATAGATGTTGTTATTGGACAGCATATTGAATCACAATATTAAAAATTTTATCAACTAAGATGAAGAAATAAGATGCTAAATGGCATCTTTGTTTTACATCTCTTTCTATCACGAAGTAATTTATAAAAGTTCTATTGATAGATACTATTGTACTTGTAACTTAAATACTAATCTTTTTTATATAAAAAAAGGAGTTGTCAAAGCTAAGAGATTCTAATGCTTTGAATATAAAGTTCCAATCAACCTTGTCATTGGCTTTAAAGAAATCAATTTTTATTAAGAAGAAAGGTTGTTTGGAAGTCTTGGTCTAATTTATAGTCTCTTGGATCACTAATAGTTTATCTAAGGTAAACCTCAAAGAAAGAAAATCAGTTTGATTAGGATAAATAACTTTAGTATAAATTTTAAATGAAGTGTTTAGTAAGGTGATTGGCCTCCAATTGTTCAACTTTGTTTTGTCATCCTCTTTGTATAAAAGAGCAATGTATCTTTTGACAATGTAATTAAAGAAACAACTAATAGATAAGACATAATTAACTATAGAAATGTAGTCATTACCAATGATGTATCAAAAGGTCTAAAAATATTTAATTCTTATTCCATTTGGTTCTAGAAAAAATTATATTTTAATTGAAGAATAAAAAGACTTTTAAAAAATTAATTCAGAATTTCAGATTTTGTTGCAATATTGGAAGTGATTTGTTTTTAAATTTTTTTTCAAAAGATATCAAAAGCATCACATCAATTATTTTTAAAGTTCCATCTTTTGATGAAGTTGAAGATGAAAGAAATTAATGTAGAAGATTAAGCCACACAATTAAAAATGAATATTTTCAAAATTGTAGATTAGCAACATATCTTCTACAAAGATTGAAGGAATTGAGTTATATAAAAGGTAAAAAATTGAATATATTTTAGTTGATTTAAGCCATCTAAATGTCATCAAATATTATTGTGTTTTAAAAGATATTCTTAATGAGATAGGTGAAATTGCAAATGAAGACAATACAAATAGAAATTTATATTTGGTGATAGAATTGATACAAACAAATTTAAGTAATATGTTAGAAGAAAAAAATATTAATGTCATATATTTTTCTTATTGATATAATTTATCAAATTTTAAGAGATTTATATTATTTGTATCACATGTAAATTTCTCATTGTAATTTAAAGCTTGAAAATATTTTAATTAATATTATAAAAAAAAAAATAGATGAAAAAATTCAATTTTTTATTATCAAATTGATTGATTTTGGAATGTCAAAGATTGAAGTTGGAAGGAAATCAAAAGTTACAAGAAATAATCATATAAATGGTACTCTAAGATATATGACTCTTGAGGCATTAAAAAACTTATATAGATCAATAAAAAATGTATCATTTTAAAGCTAATATTTATTCATTTACAATGGTATGTTTTAAGATTCTTTTAAGAAAAGATCTATTTTATAATCTTAATAAAATAGAAGAGATTTTAGAATAGATAGAAAAAAATGAAAGACCACATTTACCTTCAAACTTTGAAGAATTGACTCAATGAAGAATGTTGGAATTTAAATCCTTCACAACAACCAACATTTGTAAATATTTGTAAAATATTTATTATGATAAAGAAGAAAATTTTAGAAGAAATTTGTATTACAAAAAATATTCTTTATAATACATCTCAGAACAATATTTATAAAAAGAAAAAATCATAATAAATTTTTAATATTTTATTATTGATAAACTTTATATTAATAATTTATCTATTTTAAAATATAATAAATTAATATACATTTTTTAAAATTATGATTTATTATTATTATTATTATTATTATTATTATTATATAAAAAAATAACTTTATAAGTAAGTTTATATTAAAATTTAATAAAAATACTTTGTTTTTTTTAAATTATATTTTTGGTTTTTTTTACATAGGTTGATTTGCATTAAAAAAAATTATTGGGAAGAAAACAATACCTATTGAAAATAACTTAATTATATATAATAAAAGAAAATATATCATATTTTGATTTCTTGTAATATTTTGGAATAATTTAAAATTCATAATATACCAAAAGATTTTAAAGGAGCAAAAAAAATTATTAAAATTATTTTTCATGAAAGAATTTTTTTTATTAATTTTGGATGATATAAAGAATCAAAGTCAAATTGAAGATATTGTATCATTAGATGTCTTGTATATTAGTAATACCAACATATAGATTATAACAATATGAAATTAGAAATCAATTAAAGATTGTTTTATAAAGATTCATGCAATAGACATTGAAAGACTTGATAAAAATATAAGTTTGAGATTATTTGTCTCATATTCTTATGGATATTACAATAAATTACCTCTTGAATTTGTTGAGGTTGGCAAAAACATTGCCAAAATATGTAATGGCCTATCTTTGAATTTAAAAGTTGTAGGTATATTTTAAAGAGAAATAAAGAGATTAAGATGTTAGAATTAAGTTTTAGAAAGATTAAAAAGAGAAAAAAATTTAGATGGGAATGAAAAAAATAGTAACTATAAGATTTGGAGTATTATAAAAATAAGCTTTGATAACTTAAAAAATAAAAATAAAATATTTTCTTAAATATGTGTTATTTTTTTTATAATGATGTGTATTCAACTAACATATTGAAAGAAAGAGCATTGCAAATATTGATTAATAATTAAAAAAAAATTTATAGAAAAAAGTATAAATTTTATATTAGATGCATTGATTTATAAATCTATAATAAAAATAAAAAGTGATGCAATTATAAGAATACATGATTAATTATAAGACATGAGTTGATAAATTATTAAAATTAAAGAAAAATATAAGAAATTTGGAACATGAATAAAGAACTAAGTCATAGATTATCAAAAAAGATATTTTACTTGATTCTAGTTTAAATGGATTAAATTTAAGTAATATTTAAATATTATTTTTTTGATTTAAAAATAATATATGTGATGATTTATACTATCTTCATTTTTATATTTTTTATTAAATTTTTTTGTAAGTCTTGATATTTATAAAAATATTTAATTAAATTAAATTTTATTAAAATATATATTCAAATATTTTAAAATTTTATCAATACATATTTTAATATTTTATAAATAAAAAGAGTATTATAAAAACAGCATATTTAGAGAAACTAAAATTATTTTTTAAAATTTTCTTAGCATCTTGATTTATAAAATTGATGAAAACATAGCATCAAGTTTTATTAAAATACTAGACTCATGTATTATGTTGGTTAAATATTCTAATAAATTAAAATACTTTTTATTAAAAGCATCTTATTTAATACAAGAAGATAAAGTTTTTATTTTTATTTTTATATAAAAAAATTCTTATGCTTATATAAAAAAATTCTTGTGCTAAAAGATATATATTTTTGTAAAAAAAAATTAAAAATTTTAAATGTATTAAATTTAAATATCCTCGTAAATTAAAATTTAATAATATAAAAATTTTAACTCAAAAATTTGATAAAGTTTTTATTAATATATTTAAAATTTTGATTAAAGAATTTTGATTAAAGAATTCTTAATTTATATAAATGCTTAAGCTTAATATTATTATCAAATGAATTATAAAATCTTATATCTTTAATTCATCTTGATATAAAAAGATGTAAAATCTTAATATTATTGTAAATGAATTGAAAAATCTTATATCTTTGACTCATCTTGATTTAATACAATATTATATGTTAATGTGGATTCACTTTTATACATGTCTATAGGTGATTGATAGGCTAAAAATTTGGCCAACAACCTAGCCACGTATCACACATGTTGATAGCATGTAGAACAAGGTAGCCACATGTTGTAAGTATTAGTAGCTTGTAGAACAAGCTAAGTATGTGGCGCACATGTAGAAAATTTGTCTTGGAAGTTTGATATGTTTTTTGTAAATTAGACATGTATTGGAGGTCCTATAGAATGCCATTGTTAAGATGAGAGTCTAAGTCTTAAGAAACACTCGATCTTTTGTACCTCTAGTTAATTAAGTGCAAGATGAGATCCATAAAAGTTCATAAAATTGAAGAATTTACATTAAAATAAATATATTTTATGAACTTTAATCTATTCTATCTTTAGAGACTTGCCCCTAATTTTGATCATAAATCCTAGGATATCATATCAATTGTAGCAAAATTTGAATACTAAGCACTTAAGAAAATAAGGAAGTAAATTCCATAAACCTCTTGATTATAGCTCATGTAATTAGGGAGAACCATATTGTCAAAGTAATCCCTCTATGCTGCTTTTGATTTTGGACCCCCTTTGCTTCACACCTTTATTGTTCTTCATTAACAAAGACCTAAGTATTAAAATTTGGTAGGCTTATTGCTTGTTTTATGTTGTAAATGTCCTCTAATTGTTGCTCCAAAAGTCTTCTTTGAACTTGAGTTATAGACTCTACCCTTCTTCTTTAATTTTGTCTTCTAAGAACTCTAGATCTGACTATAAATTTCCTCATAATTCTTTAAATATAATCCCAATATTAATAAATTTTTTATTCAAATTAATAGACTCATATATCTACAAAATCCAATAAATTTTATTCAAAATACTACTTTGATCACAAAGATATGCTCCTTCAAACTTCACTAATTTGGAGATAGACTCTTGTCACTTTGAAAGTGCATAACATTTTATTCATAAAACGAATGAGTATCAAATTTGCTCTCATCTCTTTTCTAACTTACATAGATCATGTTTATCAAATTTCACACTCAAATTCATCTCTTAACTCCCTTTATATAAAAAAAATCCACCCACACACACTACCTATACAAATCCTAATCCTGCCTTCACTCTATTTCTCTTTTCATCCAAATCCGGTTACAATTTCACTCATAACTCTCTATTCAAAGACCACATTGATTTGAGATTTTGACACAAAGTAGTTAATTCTATAAGAAAAAAAAACCCAACAAATTTCGCCTCTAGAGTCTAAGTGGTTCCCAAGAGCCAAGGCCCAAAATTTAGTAACCCTCACTGCCTTAGTCTTAAACACTTGCAACTTTGATGACTCATATCTCTCTTGATATTTGACCAAAAGATATGAGAGTTATCTCTATATGTTTTTTATCTTGTCTACTACAAATCTACAAAAACTTGGACTTAAAATCCTCTCCAAGCTTCCTCTACATACAAAAATATACACTATCTATACCAAAAAAACCTATGCACCTCCAAAAACACTCTCCTTTTTCTCTCTCATGACCCTTCCTTGTCATCTCTGTCCAATCTCTCTTCTTGTCTTGGTCAAAGAGACACCTCAGCCCATGTTTTTTCACCTCTTTAATCTTTTATCTTAGATTAACTTGAAGAAATCTCACTTTTCAAGATAAATTTCTATTCTACCTTCTTACTACCATTTTTCTACCAACTTCTCTTTTAATTTCAGCCCACAACATTTAAGTTCAGATCTAAGAAAAAAGAGAATAAAGGTAACGTAGATCTAATATAAAATAGAAAAAAATCTAACAAATAGAAAGAAATAATTTAGATTAGATTAGAGATAAAAAAAGAAAAAACTACATCCTACACTGCCAAGTCAAAGAAGCTTGTGTGGTTGAGTTCTTAGCTACTTTGGAGTTGACGTGAATTTGAATCCACTTGACTTCACTATAGAAATCCTTGGCTTCATGACTTGGTACTGCTAGTGAAAATTTCAGCAGGAAATTAATAATTTGGCCTACTTATCATCCCTGAGCTTGTGATAAATATTGTATCATCCAAGATAATGTGGTTATAACCACAACCCCTTCTCTTTTTCATCCTCTCCTCTTCTAATCTTAATTTTTTTTATTTTAATATATTCTTTTATATCTTTCACACTATGTTTTAATTTACAACGTAATACTGCCATGTAGTTTTTAAATAGATAGTATATATAGCAACAAGAATGAAGTCTTCTTCACTCTTGTCAATTCCTTTCTTATTTCTAGTCTAATTCAAGAGTCTCTTATATTTTCTAATCTTTGGCAATAACTATTCCAGTTTTTTTTTGAATATATTTATTATTTTTTTTCTATCTTGTTATTTTTTTTTTAATATAGACTTTACTGGTTTATATATCTTTTTCTTGTTTGTATCTTTAATAAATTAATAAGAGTGAAGATATAATATCAAAGCTTTGTCTTTTTTTAATTAAAAATAAATTATTCCTTTCTCTTGATAAGATATAAGCATATTAGAAATTATTCACTTTTAAATTGATATTGTTCCTAAATTTTTTTCTTTGTTCTTGAATATTTTATTTTGTAATAAGAGTAGATATTTTTTTTTCTTTCTATTGTATTATCATGGCAAAGCTCGCTAAAATGAAGAGTGCAATGGCACAAATACAAGAGCAAATGAAAGAGTTAATGCTTGTAATGCATCAACTCAATGCACCACTATAAAGAGCAACAAGATTAGCAGGAAGTGAAGATATAGAGATGATTGGAGTTGCTTCAAGTTATACCACTTTACCTATGATGGAACACCATTTAAACATCAAAAAATAAAAAATAAATTTATTGGAGAAGTTTGATGGTATAAGATCTAAGTTTTGAAGATTTATCAATCAAGTACAATTGGTGATTGAATTTCAACCCCAAAGTTATCTAATTCAAAGGTCATAAGTCAGCTTTATTACAACACTACTTTCAAGTTTTGTTTTATCATGATTTTCATCTTTTTTTGAACAATATAATCTAATATTAGATAATTTGGAGGCATTTGTAGTAGAGTTTTGATCTATGTATAGAAAACATAATGCAATTTGTGTTGCAACTAACAAGATCTGCATCTTGTCACAAGACAATCGATTAGTAATATCGTATGCTTCATAATTTTGACAACTAGTAATTCATACCAAGTAAAATGATACTGCATTTATTAGCCAATTTTTTATAGATTACAATATGAGATAAAGAAATTAATGCTCAATTTATCCAATCTTCAGACATTGAATCAAACAATTGATTTTGCTATGAAGTGTGACAATTGGCTTTTTGAGTTTTGATTTGAGAATCGCATAAGAGAGCCTCAATGTTATTATAATACAATGGCAACTTTGACATCTTCTCAATATGTACATTTAGAAGTAGAAGACATGCAAATTGACGTGGTACGTTTTAAATTTCTTATTGAATAAGAAAAGACTCGTCCTCATAAAAAAAGATTGTATTTATATTGTAGAGAACCTGAACACATTGTTCAACATTGTTCAAAGAAATGATACAACTATAAAATGAAGAGTACAATTGTTAAAGAAAATAATATGTCAAAAAATGAGTTTGTTCAGCTTTTATAGATACTGTGCAGCTGGAATCTTATACAATTCCTAATAAAGATTATATTCTCTTCTTAGAATCCTCTCCTTGTTTTAGATGTCTATTTAGGACCTAAAAATCACAAAGCCTTTGTCTTGCTAGATTCAAGAGCCTCAGCATGTTTTTTTAGATAAAAAATTTGTTAAAAATCATAGAATATCTTCAATACAAAAATTAAATCCGTATATGTAGAAATCATAGATGGTCATTTGTTATCTTTTAAAGATGTTACTCATAAAATCTATCTTAAAAATATAACAATAGATGGTTATAATAATTGTTTAATCTTTAATATTATTAAATCTCCTTCTAATCCAATCTTTTTAGATTTATCATGGTTAGAAAAATATAATCCTCAAATAGATTAGATTTCTTGTAGATTTGGCTTTTTTCAAAGCATTAATAAGAGTCTTGTTAATCAAGTGACAAGCCAAAGAGCTAGTATAATAAAATCCGTACTTATAGGTATAAAAACTTTTATGAATATAACAAAAGAAAGATCATCTTTTGCTATTTATGTTACATCCATTTTTTATGGTGGAAAGACTTCAAATGACAATTCAAGCCAATATTAAGATTATCAAGACGTTTTTGAGAAAAAGAATGCGAATATTCTTTTAGAACATTATCTATATAATTTTTTAATTGATCTCAAAGAGAGAACTCAGCCTCAATTTGGACTAATCTATAATTTATCACAAAATGAAATGGCTGAATTTAAAAAAATACATTGATAAGAACTTGGCTAAGAATTCCATACGCTATCGAGTTGTGACACGTTTATATAGTGAAAAATATGAATAAAAATAATTTCTACTTAATATTTCATTATCTTGATTCAATAGGAACTTAAGATACTTAAGAAAAGGCTTATGAAAGCCTCTTAGATTATTTTCTTACTTTAATAGCTAATAGATAAAAATTAGTTATTAAATTTTTCTTCTAGGTTGTAGAAATTCTTTCACAGCTTTAAAAAAGCCATAAGTTAATACATATAGAATAGAAGAGATAAAAAATTAATATAGTTAATACTAGGATTAAGTTGAAGATAGGATTGAACTTAAAAATCCTTAAAATAAGTTGGATTGATACCCGAGGGTCAACCCTGAATGATACACAGTCAAAATCAGACCTCTAGCCACAAAAATGGCTACCAAGGGCAAGGACTCAGGTCATTTGGAGATTGGAAATTTGGATTGGATAGTTTGCTTGAAGCTCATTTTAGAGACATTAAGCTTGTTTCCATAGGATATGAAAAGACTTAGCAATCAATATCTAAAATTAGGGTTTGTACTAAAGATTAAGTTTTATGCAATAAAATTAGAGCTAGCACTTTTAGCCATTCTATGTAATTGGTGTGACATCTATAGTCAAAATTTTGGTAGTATGTGGTCAATTAAAAGTACTAAGATTGAGTGAAAAATTGTAACAATCTAAAAGTGCATTCGGGATTTATTCAATCTTTAGTACAAAGAAGTACCAGAAGTTGGCAGTTTAGGATTGGTTGGGATTTCTGCAATATCTAAAGGTCTATCAACCAAATCAAGGTGAAATTTGGCATAGTATTAGAAGACTTAAAAATCACGCTATACATTAATTTTAAACTGAAGTTAATAGTTGGAGAAGGAGAAATTGCTACTAGGATATCTGTATCAATCTTTAAGTCGGCAGCCAAGTGATATTAATGTGGGATTTGGTTGATTTATCACAATCTGTAAGTTAGATTGAGTTGAAACTTTTTTAACTTGTATAAGATTGATATTTACACTTGTATATAAAGTTTCATATCAAGTTGACAATTAGATTAGAAATTATAGCTTGTTAAAGTTCTATAAATAGGATTAGGATTTGTAAGGAGAAATCTAGTTACTTAATTGTGACAAGTAATAAGGCAATTGGAGTTTATATGTAGATGAAGTTATAATGAAGATTGTTTTTAAACACTTTGTATTAACTTAAGTACTCTCATTTTGATATTCAATCATATTCTTCATATATAAACAAAACTTATCAAAGATTCTTGAATATTTGTGAACCGCATCTTCACCTTTCACAAGTAGGTGCTCGGTGCATTTCCGAACAAGACAACATGTAATATAACAAAGCCATTCAAAATTCCTAGAAATAGCTTCTATCTTGTTTGTAAAGAAGAAAGATGGATCACTACAAATGTGTGTAGATTATTGAGGATTCAACAAGATTACCATAAAAAATAGATACCTTCTATCTTTGAAATCTGGATTTTTTGATCAATTGAATCAAGCTAAGATCTATATAGAAATAGATCTATGAGGAGCATACAACCTAGTATACATTAAAGAAGGTGATGAATAGAAGATTGTATTTCAAATAAGGTATGAATATTTTGAATATAATGTCATGTCTTTCAGACTTACAAATATACCTGCTACTTTTCAACATCTTATAAATGATATTTTTTGTGAGTTTTTTGATGATTTTATTATTTGTTATTTAAATAATATTCTAATCTATTCTAAGAACATAAAAAAATATGAATTTCATATTCATTATATATTACAAAAATTTAGAGATGCAGGATTATATACTAAGATGGAAAAGTATGCATTTTATAATAGTCAAGTTGATTTCTTAGGATACATCATTTTGAATGATGGTCTCAAGATGGATCCTAAGAAAGTCCAAAAAATTATAGACTGGAAGATTTTAAGAACGGTAAAGGATGTACAATACTTTTTGGAATTTGTCAATTATTATCAAATCTATATCAAAAACTTTTTTCAAGTTGCAGCTCTACTTACATGCTAAATTTATAAAGATAAACTCAAGTGGAGTAAAGAAGTAGAAGCATCGTTTGAGGCTTTGAAGATAGCTTTTACTTTCATATCAATTTTATATTATATCAATTTTTTTAAGATATTTTTTATAAAAAAAAATATATTAGACTTTGCTTTAAGTAGAATCAGAGTAATTTCATCTTTAAGCAATGAAATCAATATTAATTATTGATTTAACTTTTGTCTAGTAAATCTAATTGAGTATGTTTTCAGACCCTCTTCTTCATGAGATTAAGAATAATTCATCTAAGTCTCATAATACTTCCAAGTTTGAATTAAAAAACAATCTACTCTATTTTGAAAGACGCCTATACATTCTAGAAGGTGTAGCATGACTATGTGCTTTGGAAGCTCGTCACAACCTCTTTGTGGCAGAAAATTTTGGATGTAATAAGACTTTAGAACTAATATCAAGAGATTTTTAGTGGCCTCAAATATAGAAGGCTATTAAAAAGTTTATATAATCATGCAAATTTTGTTTAAAATTAAAAACTTCTTGTCATTGACCTCACAGACTTCTCTAATCCTTATATGTACCAAAATAATCTTAGTCTTCTATTTTTATAGATTTTATCATGGATCTTTTAAATTCAAGTTTATATAATTGTATATTTGTAATTGTAGATCATTTTATCAAGATGGCATATTTTGTACCATGTACAAAATCTATTATAAGTGAAGAAATAGCTAAACTCTTCCTTGATAATATCTATTACTATCATGGATTACCAAGAAATATTATATCAGATAGAAGAACACAATTTGTATCAAGATTTTAGAGAATCCTTTCCAAAATATTGAAGGTGGACATAAAACTATCTGCAGCCTTCTACCTTTAAAGTGATAGACAAATAGAATGGATAAATCAAATTTTAGAACAATATATAAGATGTATCATCAACTATTATCAAAATGATTGGACAACTCTTTTATCATTGGCAGAGTTTGCTTATAATAATTTGATACATTCTTCTATTCAATAAATTCCATTCTTTGCCAATTATGGTTATCATCTATGACTTGATACTTTTGACTTTTTAAAAGTTGATAATCCTGTAGCAAAAGATTTGGCAAATCAATTGTCAAAGCTACATACAACAATGAAGGCATAATAAAAGAAAGCTCAAGAATGACAAAAAATCAATACATATGTCTTTTATAAAGAACAGCCTCAATTCTATGTGGACAATAAGATATGGTTATTTTGTTGTAATATCAAGACTAATCATCCTTGTGACAAGCTAGATTATCATAGGCTTAGACCATTTCTAATTTACAAATAAATTAATCTAATTTCCTATTGATTACATCTACCAAAATCTATGAAAATCCATCTTATATTCTATGTGTCATTGCTTAAGCCATATAAAATAGTGTATATACAAGGAAGAAGACAAATGCCACCGCTTCTTATAAAAATAGACAATAATAAAGAATTCAAGATAGAAGAAGTCTTAGATTCAAGATGGCGTCAAAATTGGCTAGAATATCTTATACATTGGTATAAATATAATATTAGTGAACATACATGAGAGCCATCTAGGAATCTAGTAAATACATCAACAAAAGTCAATATATTTCATTGATGTCATTTATTAAAATCAAGCTAAAGAGTCAAAAAAATCTTTGTTGTAAAGCAAAACAGGTTCAATAGAGGTCTCATTCTATTTTGTATCATTATTTGCTATTTCTTTGAATTTCTTTGTACCTAAGAGATGGAGAATCAACAACTTGCAAATTTAGCTCAAGAACCATTGTTTGTTGATTTACTGGACAAGATATTATAATTATTATAACCTTCAAGACAACATAATAGAAATGAAGATCTTCAAGAATGACATGTTTTTCCTTAGATTGATGGCAAAATATAACATGTTTGATATTATAACTTTGGAAGAGACTCCTAATATTTGGTGATATTTTTAGAGGTAGAAACTATTCCTGATGGTATTCCAAATGTTTTTTGTGAAGAAAGTTATGAATGCCTCAACAATGATCAAATAATAGGATAGTCCACTTGCTCTAGTATGGCACACCATTGATGGTTGAAAGGACCTATCAACTATCTTCAAAGGGAATAAAGATTAGAGTATGTGGCATATACAATTTAGTATATTCTAGACTTCCTCAACATATAATCACCACTCCTTGTAGAACTTGTTGCTAAAAGGAGAGATAATATCATAGATATAAGATTTATTTCAATAATTATCTAATTAATATAAATAAATAGAAGTAGATAAAAATAGATTATATTGATAATATCTTATAGAGAAGCTTCCTAAAAGCTTTATAGATGTGGATTCATCTTTATACATGTTTATTGGTGATTGGTAGATTAGAAATTTGGTTAACAAGCTAGCCACGTATCGTACATATTGATAGCTTTTGGAACAAGCTAGCTACATGTTGCACGTTGTCGGGGTAGAGAGAGTTTGCCTTAAGAAAGCGCTGGGCTTCTAGCTGTCACTAATTTCTCAATCAAGCTTCAAAAATGAGAAAAACTCAAAGTTTATATATATATATTTTTTCTTTTTGAGAAATTACATCAAATACATAAGCCTCAAGTAACTAACAACATCCAAAATGTGATAAAAATCCTCTAAAACCTTATATATCTTTATGTGGAAATTTTTTCAAACTTCAACATCTCATATCTCCTGATCCGACCGTCCAAACATGGTATAATTTTACATGAAGTACTGATGTATTCTTATCAACCTCTACAACAATTTTCAACTGCAAATTCATTGCGGATCTTGAGATATCTTGAAAATCCTAACAATTGCTTCAAACCCTTGTCTTTGTACACCCGCATACAAATTTCTTCATATCTTACAAACTATAAGCTCAAATTCTATGAAATTTGTATGTATAGCTTTTTAACACAAAATGTCACATTCTCCAAGAAGTTTGAGCCAAAATTTCGTTTAAAAACTCAAGTTATGGCTCAAAGCATAACTATTAACAACACGGTGTGCTTACTGCCTTGGAATTGGATGCACTGTCTTCAACTCTTCATATCTCCTTCGTCTAAACTCAAAACTTAAGAATTCCTTCGTAATAGACGTAGATCTTGAAATCACCTTTCCAACCGCACCGTCCGATCTCCAAAAGCCTCCGTACAACTCCGCGAAATCCCAAAAGAGTGACAGTATGTATGAAATCCACTCTTTAACTTTGAACAAGTATAACTTCTTCACCCTAACTCCAAATTGCCTAAAATTTCCTCTCAAACTATACCCAAAACCCTAAACTTTACAACCCTACCTCTGAAATTGCGAATCCCATTTTTGAAGTCGCCGAAAACCCCCTGTTAAGGTCGTGGGCAGCCTCCTCAAAGCCCATTGGGCATGGTATTCGACCAATAGGGATGAAGTTCCCTATTCCTTGCCTTCATCCGACCATGGCTTGATTTCATCCCTCCCAATTAGCCTCTTACTAGCTTAAATTTTCATCCTTAAGTCCCCACCTTCTCTCAAGGCTTCATACTAAACATTTAGATCTTATAATTTTTAAATATCATAACTAAATAGGTAAAATAAAATAAAATAAAGTTTCTTCTATCAACTATTTTTAATTTAACTTATTAACCATTCTAACACACATCTAGATTCATAAACATATAATATATTTTAACTAATTTTTACATACTGTAAGTAATTATAGTACGACAACGTGTTGATAGCTTGTGGAACAAGTTAAGTACGTGGCACACATATATGAAACTTGTCTTCTAAATTTGATATGTTTCTTGCAAATTGGACACGTGTTGGAGGTCCTATAGAATGCCATTATGTAATTCTTGACATGTTTATTAGACATTGGTGATCTTAAAAATCTTTTTTTTATTTTTTTTATTTGAGATTTGAGACACATATTATGTAAATCTTATTAGAAAAAAGATTGGAAAAGCATCTTGTTAATAAAAGAGTAGTTAGACCATCCATATAAATGGATAGAGATGGATGATAAAAATCTTCATTCTTATTAGCTAAAAGTCATGCCTAATGGATTTCAAGGAAGCTATCCAAGGCCTTATTAGAAATTGGAATTACTCTTTTAGAGAAATTTGAACATTAGATGTTAGGATTTAAATTTAGATTTTTAAGTATAATTTTGGTACAAAAAATGAATGATTTGGAATTTTTATAAAAGAGATATAGGCGCTTAAAGTCAACATGACAATTTTGTATCTACTATCATTCTTTAAAATATAATACACTTGTATAAAGAGCAATAAAGGATTGATAATTAGGATTGAAAGGAACACTTTCTTGGCTATAATATATATATAAGATTTAATAAATTTTGATTTGGAATAGTAGAGATATTGAAAGTTAAAACAACGCTTGCAATTTAAGTGGTATAAGTGATTTGCTTAATTAATGGTTATATTTTGAATAATATCTCAAGCATTTTGAGAAGATTATTACTTGAAAATTTTAAGAATATGTATCATTACGTTGTTAAGTTATATACAAATTTTAGTAGTATTTGAATTTTGGATTCTTAGAATATGAAGAAATTTATACTTAGATGTGTATAAATTAGGATTTAAAGCACTTGGCAGGATTTTTTAGATATCAAATAATTAGAAAGAAATCTATAATTGATTTTTTTTTGTAGTAAAGCTTAAAGATATAAACTATATTTTTAAAAAAATTAAAAAAAATAAAACAATTGAATGAAGAGATATTAGATTTTAAAGTTTAAAAAAAAAAAAAAAAAAAAAAAAAAAAATCTTTTGTAAGTAAATAAGGTATTGATGGAATTTTGTTACAACTTAATCATTTTGTACAATTTATATCACGGACATATAATAGAAGCTCCTAAAAGATTTTAGAAAGTTCTATTTAATTTTAAAAGATTTTAAAAGATTCTCAAGGATTTTGAAAAGGCCCTAGTAAGTCTTAATAGGTTCCAAGAAGATTTTAGAAGATCCTAGAAGATTTTAGAAGATCTTGAATGATCATAGAAGGATCATAGGCTTGCTTCACCTCCAAGCATGAAGAAAACTCCTCAAGAAGCTTTCTTGCTCCTAGTATATATAGAAGTAAAGGCTAAAAAAATTGTCAATCTTGAAAACGCAATATTTTAGCCTTATAAATGTTCTTGAAGCATCGAGAGTAAAAATAGAGACCTTGTCTAAGCAAAATGAAGAACTTTATATGACCATATATAATAGTTAAAGAACAAAATTACTTCACTCACAATCACAAGTCATCGTAAGAACTTCATCACCAAGGTCTATTTTACTAAAAATGTATATATATTCAAGATAGCAATTCAATGTCAACATCAAAAGAATAGAAAATTAAACTCTTAAAAAATTTGATGGAACTTGTTCAAAGTTTTGTGGCTTAGTAAATCAAGTATAATTTACTCCAATCTTAGTGATATTTGATAAAAGCATCTTATGTTGGTTTAGTTGAAATCATGCTTTTAAATCAAACTTTGTCTTAATTTATTTCATTATTTGATTAGAATTCTTTCATATTATATAAATTTGAAATATTTTTGACAAAATTTATAGAAATATTTAGAAAATATGATAAGATTTATTATATTACAACTAAAATCTAAGCCCTTCAACAAAGAATATATTTTGTATTTGTTTATGCTTTGAAATTTTAGCAATTAGCATATAATATTAATTAGAATAAAGATCCATTCATAAGTCAATTTCATTGGAAATTATAAGATGATATAAAGGATCTATTATTTTCTATGTCTAATCTTCAAATTCTTAATGAAGCCATCAATCAAACAATAAAATATAATAATCAACTATTTCAATATCAACAAAAAAAATATCCATTGCTTGCATCACAATTTTACACCAATTACTCAACATCTTCTATATCTTCTAATCCTAGTAAATATTTGGAAATAAAAGATATGAAGATTAATGCAATTTGCTTCAAATCCTTTTTTGAATAAAAAAAGAAGCATAAAAAAGAACATAGATTATATTTGTATTGTAGAAAATATGACTACAAGGCTAACAATTGCCACAAAAAGAATTGACATACATATCAAATGAAAAATATGGCCACATCACTAGATACTTTGTAGAAAAATAAAGATGTTCAATTACATTAGAGATGGTGCAGTTAGATTCTTCTCTCTACAAATCAAAAAATATCATATATTATCATCTAATATTTCTTATTGCTTTACTGTATTAATATGTTTGATTTTCAAAAAATTTAAAATCCTTATTTGAATAGATTTAGAAGCCTTTACTTACTTTATTAATTTAGAATTCTAAAAAATCCATAAAATTCCTATAGTCAGTTATATAAAGGTCAAAGATAGTCAACCCTTATCTTTAAGAGATGTTACTCATGAAATTGGTCTATTAGTAGTAACATCAAAGAATTATAATAGTCAAGTTGTATAAAATATTATTAAACCTTCATCTAATTTTATTTTTTTAAGACTTTCTTGGCTTAAAAGATATAATCATTATATAGATTGGATATCTTATAAAATAAAAATTTCTAAAATATTACAATTTATTATTACTAAACCTAATAGAAAATATTATATACCTTGTAGATCTAAAATCATAAAGCCTCTTTTTATTAGAGCTAATATTTTTATAAAAATAACCAAGAAGGATATTTTTTTTATTATTTATATAATTCCAATATTTAAAATAATAAATATTTCAATAATCCTTTTAAAAAAATATAAATATTTTAAAGATGTATTTAAAAATTATAATGTAGATACTTTGCTAGAACATCGTCTATATGACTATACTATTGATCTTTAAGATAGCACACAAATATCTTTTGGTCCAATTTATAACTTATTACAAAACAAGCTTATAGCATTGAAGGAGTATATCAATAAAAATTTAGCAAAGAACTTTATTTGATATTCAAAATCTCTTATTGGTGCATCTATATTTTTTTATAAAGAAAAAAGATAGATCTCTATAAATGTGCATTGACTATTATGGCTTCAACAAAGTGATAATAAAAAATTATTATTCTTTACTATTGATATCTAGATTCATTGATCAATTGGATTAAACTAAGATCTATACTAAAATAGATCTTTGTAAAGCTTATAATCTAATATACATCAAAGAAGGGAACAAATAGAAGACCACTTTTTAGACAAGATATAGATACTATAAGTATAATGTTATATCTTTTGGCCTTATAAATGCGCCTATCATTTTTCTATATTTGATGAATAATATATTTTGTAAATTCTTTAATAAATTTATTATATATTATTTGGATAATATCTTGATTTATTTAATATTCTAAAAGAACATAAATGACATGTCTGTCTTATCTTATATAAATTATGAGATATTAGATTATATATAAAATTAAAAATATATATATTTTATGAATTTTAAATAGAATTTTTTTAGCTATATTATCTCAAATGAAGGTTTAATGATATATCTAAAGATAATTAAGACCATAAGCAATTAGATAATTTTAAAATTGATATGAGATATTCAATGTGTCTTTGGATTTACAAACTCTTTTAGAATCTTCATCAATAATTATTCTCAGATGGTCGCTCTGTTTACATGATTGACATGTAAGGATAAGTTTGAATAGAAATCAAAAGTTGAAAAAGCCTTTAAATGCTTAAAGACTCTATTAATTATAATTCTATTAATTCATCTAGATTTTTTTAAGCTATTTTTTTATAAAAACCAATTCTTTGGATTTTGTATTGAAAGCAATCTTATTACAATCTAAAAATAAAATAAAAAATTACATCTAGTTACATTCTATTCCAAAAAATTCTCAGATATAGAGATTAGTTATAAAATTCACAATAAAAAACTTTTTGCTATTATAGATTCTTTTTAAGAATGGTGCTTTTTTTTTGCAAGCACTTTATATCCAATAAAATAGAGATATGTTCCAATATGCTAAATATTTTGACTTCATTACATATCAATCTAAGAAACAACAAAGATTGTCAAATATTTTATCAAGACAATTATACCTTGTGCCAAAAGAAGGAGAAGCAACATATAACCAACAATAAACAATATTCTTAAAATCCAAGAAATTTTGTGTTTGAGTAACTTCTGTATTAATTCTAATGGATTTTTTGTTTCTTATTCAAATTTGTACAACCGTGGCTATAGATCCTCTTATTTTTTGTATTAAATATTATTTAAATAATATCTATAATAACTTGTATAAATTCAAGTTTAAAGACAGTCTCTTCTATTTTGAAGAATGTATGTATATTTCAGAAAGACTATTGCATCTTTCTATTTTTCAAATGCCTCATGATTTTTTTAATTGCAAGATATTTTGGATTCAATAAGATATTAAAATTTATGTCTAGAGATTTTTTGTAGCCTCAAATATAAAAAAACTATTAAAGATTTTATCTTCTCTTACAACACATGTTCTAAATCAAAGAATCCTTAACATTGTTTATATAAACTTTTTCAATTACTACCAATTCTAAAATAATTGTGGTCTATTTTTATAGACTTAAGTATAGATCTTCAACCATTAATTTTTTTTTATAACATATATGTAATTGTCAACTAATTTATCAAGATAATATATTTTATTTCTTATAAAAAGACCATTATTGGTAAAAAAAATATCTAAGTTCTTTATTAATAATATCTATCAATACCATGGATTGCTAAATAGTATTATATCATATCAAAAACCGCAATTTGTGTTTAAATTTTGAAAGTCACTTTTTAAAATTCTTTGAGTAGACATCAATCTTTCTTTAATATTTTATTTACAAATCAATGGTCAAATAAGATAAGTCAATCAAATTTTAAAGCAATACTTAAGGTGTACCATTAATTAGCAATAAGACAATTGGACATCTTGTCAAAGACACAAGAATACAAAACAAGAGACTTGAATTAAAAAGAGGTTTCAAGAAGAAATTGACAAGGATTTAAATTATCTAAATGAATATACAAACAATACCAAGAAAGATTAGTAAGAACTCTAAAAAATGCGGTGCCAAGACTAAAGAATTTTTCAGCCTTGATTCCAATATATATATATATATATATATATATCTATATCTAAGAAGCTTCTTGAATGACTTTCATCAAACTAAAAAGCTTTTTGAGCAATTTCTACCAACTTGAAAGCTTTTTAAACTCCTTCTATTAACTTAGAAGCTTCTTGAGCTCTTTCCACTAATTACAAAGCTTCTTGAGTTACTTCTACCAACTAAAAAGCTTCTCAAGTAACTTCTACTAACTAAAAAATCTCCAAAATGTTCTAGAAGGTTCTATAAATTTTTGAAGTGTATATCCTTAATATCACCTCCTTCTCTAGTAACAAATTTCAAGAAGAGCTCATGCCTTTGGAAGTCTTTTTATATATGCAAAAAGTTGAAAATACGCTGTCGTGTTGTAAATCAAAACATAGTGTGAAAAACATAAAAGAATGCATTAAAATAAAAAGATTAAGATTAGAAGAAAGGATGATAGAAAATTAGTAGTAAGAAGATACAATGGAAATTTACCTTGAAAAGTGAAATTTCTTCAAGTTAGTAAAAAGAAAAAGGTTGAGGAAGTGGAAAAGACATGGACTAAGAGGTCTTTTTGACCAAGAGGATAAAGAAGACCAGGAGGGAGAAGACAAGGAAGGGTCGTGAAGAAGAAGGAGGAGAGTTTTTTTAGAAGGCATAGGATTTTTTTTGATAGACAGTATATGTTTTTGTGTATAGAGGAAGCTTAGAAAGGATTTTAGGTCGGGTTTTTGTGGATTTGTAGTAGACAAGATAAGAAACTCATAGAGATAATTCTCATGTCTTTTTATTAAGTATCAAGGGAGATATGAGTCATGAAAGTTGCAAGTGTTTAAGACTAGGGCAATGAGGGTTACTAAATTTCGGGCCTTGGTTCTTGGAAACCACTTGGACTTTAGTGGCAAAATTTGTTGGGTTTTTGTTTCTTATAGAGTTAACTACTTTGTGTCAAAATCTCAAGTCAATATGACCTCTAAGCAAAGAATTATGAGTGAAATTGTAACCAGTTTGAATGTAAAGAGAAGTAGAGTAAAGGCAAGGTTGAGGGTTTGTATGGGTACTACATGTGTGTGGGTTTTTTTGGGTATAAAGAGAGTTAAGAGACGAATTTGAGTGTGAAATTTGATAGACATGATCTATGTAAGTTAAGGAAGAGATGAGTGTAAGTTTGATACTCATTAGTCTTATGAATAAAATGTTATGCTCTTTCAAAGTGACAGGGATCTATCTCCAAATCAGTGAAGTTTGAGAGAGCATATCTTTGTGATCAGAGTAGTATTTTGAATAAAATTTGTTGGGATTTGTAGATATATGAGTCTATTAAGTTGTGTAAAAACTTGATTGCTATTGGAGTTATATTCAAGGAGTTATGAGGAAAATTGTGGTCAGATCCATAGTTATTAGAAGGCAAAATTAAAGAAGAAGGATGGAACCTATAACTCAAGTTTGGAGAAGACTTTTGGAGCAATATTTGGAGGGTGTTTACAAAATGATACAAGCTATAAGTCTACCAAATTTTAGCACTTAGGTCTTCTTTAATGAAGAGCAATGAAGGTGTGAAGCAAAGGGGGTCCAGAATCAAAGGCAGCATGGAGGGATTACTTTGACAACATGGTTCTCTCTAACCACATGAGCTATAATCAAACGGTTTATATAGTTTGTTTCTTTACTTCCTTAAGTACCTTGTGTCCAAATTTTGCTTCAATTGATGTGATATCCTAGGATTTATGAGCAAAATTGAAGGCAGGTTTCTAAAGTCAGAATATATTAGGATTAATAAAGTATGTTTTTATATAAATTCTTCAATTTTATGAACTTTATGAATCTCATCTTGCACTTGAGAAACTAGAGGCAAAAAAGACCCAGTGTTTCTTAGGGCTAAGACTCTCACTATGACAACGCTCTACCAATGAAGTTATATATTTTGATTTTTGTTCTAGGGCAATAAGTTCTATTAGTCTTTAAAAAAATTACCTATAGTCTTGAGCAAGTATCTTCATTGTTAAAACAATCCATCCAAGGATTTGATCTTCACTACAATCTTCAAAATATCTTCCAAATAAGATCTCGTGCTTAAGAAGATTTATCTTTCTAAATTCAAGCAATATTAGTAAAACTTGAGCATTGGAATTAAGAATTGTATGGTTGGGTGTTGTCCCTAATGACTCTAATTGTAATTATACTTGGTGCTAAAATATATCATCCTGACTTTGCTCAATTGAAGGTTATAAAAGCTGAACTAATTTGCTCAAAGCTTACATAGCAAGTAGATGTTTTTAATTTTGTTCTATTAAATCTTTCAATATTTGAAGGTTTGATGTGGTGATTGACTTACTTTTACAACTCTATTCTATCTTAGAATAGATGATTGCATACTAATGAAGGCTTTGGTTTAACTCTCCCTCTCTTATAGATATTTCTTCAATCTAATTTTTATCAAAAAATTATTATCAAGTACATTTGGATTTGTGGAAATAAAATCAATGAAATTCTTATATCTTTTGAAGTATATTAGTAAGATTTTTAATTGATTCTTGTATGCACTCATTGATATCATAGCCACACCAATGAATAAGATATTCTAATTTACTCTATCTTTGTCATGAATCAAATATCTTTTTGACCTTATATTCTTCATAATTTTTTATTTCAATATTAGGTGGCAATTGTTATACTTTTTTCAAAATATGTGATTCTCTATAAGGCTCCAAAAGAGAGACATAAAAAATTAGATGTACCTTCATAGAAGATAGTAGTTCTAAGCGATATGTGTATGTAAAATTTCACCCCTCAACTCAAATTACAAGATGATCTTACTTAAGAGTTGTTTGTAATTGGTGGTATGAAGTGAAAGAAGCAAATAGAAAAAAAAAAAAAAAAAAAAAAAAAAAACCACAAAACCACAAAACAAGTGAAATAAATGGTATCAAGCAAGTGAACAATTCAAAATTATATCATAGTCTGTTCATTATATTTTTACCTAATAAAAAACAAAAAATAAAAATAAAAATAAAATTTTTAAATAGATAATTTTTTTAATCTTTTCAATGATATAAAAAACATGCAAATCCGAGTTACTATGAATAAGTTATAATAATTCAAAAATAAAAGATAAATAATAAAAAAAAAATTTAAAAAATTTTACCTCAAAGATAACTTGTATATATGTAGAAAATTCACCAATGATGAAGATTAACTTTGAACTTCTCACTCAAAAAGACCAAGCAAAATGTGAATTACAACATACTAACTCCACATTCACACACACAATTAGAAGCACCACCTCCCGGCAAACGCACCATTTATGTGAAGGTAAAATTCACTCCTCAACCCAAATTATAAAGTGGCCTCAATTAAGAGTTGTTTATAACTTGTGGTGTGAAGTATAAGGAGCAATAAACAACAATGAAGGAGAAGAACAATACAAAACAAGTAAAATATATGCAATTAAGTAATTGCATACTACAAAACTAATCACAGTCTGTTTACTAGATTTTCACCTAGTAAAAAGTAAAAGTAAAAAGTAAAAATTATATTTTCAAGTAGATAATTTTTTTATCTTTCCAATGATAAAAAAACATGTAAATCTTTCCAATGGTAAAAAAACATGTAAATCTAAGTTATTATGAATAAGTTATGATAATTCAAAGTTAGAAGGTAAACAATAGAAAAAATTAAGTAGAAATTTTTACCTCAAGGATAACTTATTACAAGATCATGGGTTCAAACCTCACCAAGGCTCACAAGTAGTGTATATGGGTGTCCTAGAGGGGCCACAAGGCCTTAGTCTTATCCTCCTATCTACATCCAAGGTGCCACAACCCATATGGGACTTGTGCACCTCCCTTCCTACAAGGACTACACTAGCTGCTGGTCCTCCTATTTTATACTAGTAGAACTAATAATTTTGCATTTTTGACTTCACCATGGTATTCAAAAACACCCTATTAGCCTAGGAACCTTGTATGGGCTTCAAATCTTTCTCCATTTCTTCATAATGGCTCCCAAGGTGGTAAAACTCATTTTTACCAAAGTCTTCAAAATTGCTCTAAAAATTCTTAATAAATTCTAAATAAATTCTAAATAAACTCTAAAAGTCTCTATAATATTTTTAAGATGATAATATCAATTTAATACTATTTTATTCTACTTTTGAAATTTTTTATAATAACAAAATCAATAAAAATCAACTCAAAATCCTATTTTCTACAAAAATAATTAAAAAGACATGAGATTTCTTCCTCATACTTCTTCTACCTACTAAGTAACATTTATAGGTTTTTAATAAGTAATACATGTAATTAGAAGGCCAATATAGACATTGGTCTTAATAACTAACTCTTAATACTTAATAATAAGTAAAAATACTAAACCAACTAAAATAATTGCCTCCAAGATTTACTAAGACTCCATTTTTGTAACTTTTCTTCTAATAAGACTTTTATATTTGTAAATACTTCTAAATTCTAATAAATACTTAAATAGTCAAAAAGACTCTCTAACCATTGTATTTGTATAATTAAATGATTTAAGACTATATTTTTAACCAATCCACCAATTAAGATCCATTGGTGGGACTCACACCACTAAAAATCTCTTAATATTAGTTCTAAAATCTTGTTGAATCTAGGATATCTTATTATAAAGAAGTTGTGACAAGTTTTAAGAACACGTAGTTATGTTTCATATTTTGGAACATACAAGCATCTCTTAAAATAGAATAGATTATTTTTAAACTTAAACTTAGAAGTATTATAAGATTGAAATGAATTATTCTTAATATCATGAACAAGAGGATCTGAAGACATACTTAATTAAACTTGCTTGAAAAAAGATGAATCAACAATCAATATTGATTTTATTATTGAAAGATAAAATTATTTTGGTTTTAATAAGATCATCCTTTGTTGATCAAAAGTTGTATTTCTTTCTTTTGGTATAAGATAAGAACATTTAAAAAAGATATTAGACAAAACTTGTTATTTTTTTAATTGATAAGTAATAATAAACTTGAATTTTGATAAAGACATACTCTAACGAGCTTGGCAACAATTCAAAATATGTACTAATATGAAATACTTGAAGTTTTTATGATCTATATACACAATGATTGGATTAAAAGTACCTTCTAAATAATGATTCTATTCTTGAAAAAAATCTATAACTACAAGAAGTTCTTTGTCATAGATCTCATAGTTAATCTTGGCTGTTGAAAATTTTTTTAAATAAAAAGATATTAGATGAAATTTGTCATTTGTTCCTATATGTGAAAATATTACACTTAAGGCAAAGTCCAATATATTTGTTTCTATAAAAAATACTTTAAAAAAATTGATATAATATAAGATTAGTATAGAGTAAAAACTATCTTCAAAGCTTCAAATAATGCTTTGGCTTCCTTACTCTACTTGAGTTTTTTTTAAAAGTTAAGAGTGTTAATAGAAGTGCAACTTGAGAAAAGTTTTTAATGAAGATCCAATAGTAATTAGCAAATCTTAAAAAATATTATACATCTCTTATTGTTCTTGGAAATTTTTAGTCTATAATTATCTAGACTTTCTTAAGATCCATTATTAGACCATCATTAGAAATGAAATATCCTAAAAAGTCAATTTGAATAATATAAAATATACACTTTTTATCTTGGCATATAATCCTACATCTCTAAATTTTTATAATACATAATAAACATGAAATTTATATTCTTCTGTACTCTTAGAATAGATGAGAATGTCGTCTAAATAATAGACAATAAAATCATTAAGAATCTTATAATCTTCATCATTATAATCTTCATCATTGGTGAATTTTCTACATGTGTATACAAAGCTTTTCAAGTTCTCAATTCATAAGGTATTCAAAAAAAAAAAAAAAAAAAAAAAATTATTGAATGCATGTTGATTTGCTCTCTGGTTTTCATCAATCAGTTTTTTTATATTGCATACTTCAACTTGAAACTTTTTATGTTGGTGTATCTTGATGTTGGCTTTCCAATAAGCTATTGCACGTTCAATTTGGACTTGATTTGAATTTGTAGTGAATTTTAGACTAGCAAGTGGTTCACTGCCTTGGCAGTTTCATATACCTCATGTTTGGAAACGCATTTCTTAGTGCGTGGTGACTATTTAATAGTGGAATTTTTTTGTGTACAAGCACTTTGAAGTTGAGATTGTAGTGGTGCAAATTTCAATGCTATTAAACAAGAAGTGAATTTTTGGCGATTTTTGGAGTGGAGAGAGGTTTCTGCTTTAAGTAGAATACAATTGAGGTTAGTGATTTCTATCTCTTCAATCATTTACATTGTTGATTTTATGTTATACTTTTGATTCTTGTATTTTAAATCTTATCTTAATTATATTAGATTAAAATAAAAATAAAAATAAAACAATAAAATAATAAAAATAAAAATAAAATAAGTAAGAAAATAAAAATAAAAATAATTAAATAAAATAAAATAAAAATAAAACTAATAATAATATTAATAATAATATAATATATATATATAAAACAGTAATAATAATAAATAATAATAATAAAATCATTTAATTAAAATAACTATTTTATAATTATTTAATTAATATTTTAATATCATATTAAATTTTATTTTAACTTTTATTTTAACTTTTATTTTATTTTATCTTATCTTATTTTATTTTTTCTTTTCTATTTTTACTTTTATTTTATTTATTATATTATATTTTATTTTTACTTATCTTTTTATCTTTATCTTTCTTATTTAATGATTACTATTACTTTTATATATTAAAAATAAATTAATACATAAATAAAAATATAATAAACTTATATCAATATAGAAAATTTATTATGCATATAAATAAAATAAAAGGAAAGAAATTACTTTTATATTAATATTATTTTTCTTTCTTTTTATTTTATTTATATGCATAATAAATTTTCTATATTGATATAAGTTTATTATATTTTTATTTATGTATTAATTTATTTTTATGTAATAATTTTATTTCTAACTTGAAATACTATTTGGTTAATTTAGTATTAGTGTAGTATTATTTGGTGGTTTTCTTTAGATTGGTTGTCACTTTCGAAGCATAAAGAGTGGAGTTCACGTACAACTTCAAATCTAAGATTAATTCATCTTGGTAAGTTCCAAACCTTAGCTTTCAATTATTTAAAATTTTAGATAAAAATAAGGAAGGAGCACGGCTAGGAAAAACTTGGTGGATTCCAAACCTTAGCTCTTTCTTTTATTTGAAATTTTAGGTACATTCAGGAAGGAGCACGACGGGACTTGCTATCCTACAGGTAACATCTAAAACCATTCTATCACCTTGTAGTGTAATTGAGTATTAAAACATTCAATTATATGCACCAGGAAATTCTCCAATTTATCTCTTTTATTAAGAGAACTTAGTTGTATTTGTGATAGGTGCTTCAATTTTTAGATGTTTTGTAAGGAAGTGAAGTCGGATTGATGGCTGGCATGACTTCTTTTTGGCATTGAATCTGTACTTCTGAGAAGTGATGATCCCCATGAGGCATAGTTAATTGTTGCAGGTTGCCCTATAAGTTGTCTTTTACCCAGTTCATCTGATTTTTGTGGTATCCATATTTGAAAATTTTAAAATTACTTATACTATTCTTGGCCTTGTTTTCCAATCTCTAAATTATAAATTAAGTCCAACTAACGGGTGATTCCGCCATACTAAGATCGGCACAAGATCTTAACTTGGTATTTAGTTGAACCTCGTGCATCACTTGTAAGAAAAGTTTAATTATTGGGTAATACCACTAATTTGAGATCAGCACGAGATTTCATCTTAGTATATAATTAAACCACATGCCTTACAAATAGATAAGAAGAAAAAGGATTTTATATTAATTCAAAAAACAAAAATAAAAATAATTTAAAATTTACTTGTTTTACTTTAAACCACCTACTAGGTCTTTTTTTGTAAGAGAGTTATATAGAAACCATATACTTAGTTGTATGCCACATAGGACTAAGTTTAAGGTAGTTCATCTTCTTATTGGCCTTGTTTTATGATCTAGACGTGTTTTACAATCTGAATTATATGTTGAGCCTATAGTTGTAGAAACCCACGTATTAGAAGAAATTTGCGACAAGATGTCACAAGCTTCTATTGAGATGGAGTAAGGAAGAAGACAGCCTTCAGAGCCTCAAGTAGAGCCTTTATCAATTACAATTCTAAGGGTTAGTATATCCAATGAAGAAAACCACAACTTCCAAACTAATATCCACATCGACCCAATGATGTTACCTAGGGGATTCTAATTGTAGTACCTTCAGGATTACAAGGGGTATCAATTTCATCTAACCTTCCAAGATTTAGTGGATCTATCAATGAAGATCCAGCAACCCACATAAAAAGGTTTGTAGAGGTACTTATCACTAGTCTAGTAACCAATCATGGTTACTATTTAATATAATTTCCAACAGCCTTGATAGATTTTGCATATGCTTGGTATAGATCTCATGTAGAGGAGGCATTCACCAAATGAGAATAACTCCTAGCAGCAGTTCTTCGTCAATATAGGCCTGTGATTGGCCAACAACAAGTCCTTTTAGCCTTGACAAACATTAGACAAGGTCCTTTAGAAGATATTATCTCTTATGTGAGGCAATTTCAGATAGTATGTACTCAATATGTTGGTAATTTGTTAAACGAGGACACCATAAGGCACTATTTTATCCAAGGTTTTGCCATGTCTTCTACAATTTGGGATATTTTAAATAAGAGATCTAAAGATTTAAAAGGAGCTATTCAAGCTGCTTTGGAAGTAGAGATTATTGATAAAGAAAATGATTGTATGCTTAGAAGGGCAAAAGAACCAATACCCACCTTTATACCTTTGCAACATCGACCTATAGGATTCCATCAACTTATAGCTTTAAGCTATTCACAACCTTCTACATTTTTTTTGCCAATTAGCAATCCGACACCTTTAGCTATACAACCTCCACATGATCAAGCTCAATCTAAAATCTTTTATGATATTAGATTAGAAGAATTCAAAAGTGAAGTATGGCAAGCCAATGAGGTGTTCAAAAATGAGATGATGAATACTATGAAAGCCATTAGTGAATAAATATCTTGCCTTGTCAAAAATCAAATTCCAACTATAGAATCTAGATATCATGAATCAGGAATTCA
>JAWRVF010001173.1:0-99013 GCA_036785485.1 Physcomitrellopsis africana | reverse complement strand
TATTCCCAGAAAAATTGCATTGCTCAGCAGCACCTGCGAACACAACACCACGTCCACGCACTGTTGGTTAGAACTCTGAACAACCACAAACACCACCCCTCAAAATCCGCATCTCTTGGCCATTTAATCGCCGTACAATCTTAACGACCACAGGTGCCATATTGTCTCTGTAAATTGCCATGCATTCGACTGCGACACGATCGCTGGAACTTACTGTAACCGCGTTCTCCAGCAAGTGAAAAACGGGGCCTTGCATTCCCACGAGCTCGTCGAACGGCACGTCTTCGGCACCATCCGCATCCTCGACAGCATCAAACATCTGTTCCACATGTGCCTCCAGCCGTGCAGCTTGCATCTCCAGCCGAAGAGCCACGTTCTCGGCGTTCCGCCGCAGCAACTGACCGGCTCCAGCTGCGAGACCCTGAGCAGGCGCAGGCACAACGACCATCTCGTGATTGCCATGCGGGCCTCCGATTGCCTGACCCCCGTCACCTCCAAAACCCCTAACTCCGGCAACCACCTGGCCCAGGCGCCTGCCAGCTCGGCCTCCCAAGCCCCTGTCCACTGCTTCATCCTCCCTGTCGCCATCCTGCCCTCCAGCTATTTCTCGCAGGTGCCGAAAATATTCCCTCAATGACGTCACGCCCAGGAAGATAAACACGATTCCAGCCGACAGTAGGAACCCGTGCAAGCAGTCTGTGAGTAGCAGACTGAAAGTCCACCGGCTGAAAAACAGTCGCTTCGCTTCCACCAAACTCCTCACGAACGTAAACCTCCAAATCCAAAGAGTTACAAACGGGATCAGCAGAAGCCACACGCAGACTACAAACAGCAGGCGGATAAAGAACCGTGCCCCCTTCAGAGCCTTCAGTGTCATGCCCAGGAACAGCTCCCGCACGGGCAGCCTCGCAGGTGCGTCAGGTGCATACACGGGCGAAAATGCAAACATATGCTTGCAAACCTGCATCGCCAACCCAACACATCGTCATTTTCTCGCCCACCATCGTCACAACCACGCAACTACCAGCTCGTCAAACCTATTTTTTTAAACTAAAACTCGCCCCACCAGGCCCATGTCCATGCGCTGAACGTAAGGTGACCATCACTCCCGGAAACTCAAAAACGACAACACACAATCCGAGGCACGCTTTAGGTCAGAATGTGAGAAGTCGCACGACTCCAGTCCACTTTCAGCTGCTGCCGCAAAACGCATTTCAACTTCCAGTCCCGTTCCTCAACCAGTCACCGACGCAACGTCAATCTGCCGGGTTTCGGATCCTCGGCGAAGACCCGGAACAACCACAGCCACAGATCGCCCTTGCGAATTGCGCGTTAGGCAACACCGGAGAATCCGATGTGCTGCAGTCCCGAAACCGGACCCTCGACATCGAACCTAATCAGACCTAATCTTTCCAGTGTCATCACAAAACCAGTGATCCGATCTGCCAGTCTATAACACCCCGCGGAGAACCCTAAGCGTGCCCTTACAAAGGGCTTCCTCCACGGCCACCACATCTGCCAAAACCCAAGCCGTACCTCGCACTGCCGCGCATTACTGTGGTTGAGCCACTGCAGAAGACACTCCTGGTGCACATACTTGATACTGCCACTACAGGCACACGGATGGTACAGAGACGACTCCTCGTCCCCGGGCGTCCTACAGATTCGACACACGTCCTCTTCGTCGTCAGGGTCCCCGTCCGGCAGTTGCCCGTGGCTCCGATTACCAGCTTCTTCTCTAACACCTACGCCCCTGCCCCTCTCGCTCTCACTCCCCTCACGCTCCCTCTCCCTCTCCTCCGCTAAACCTCGCGCATCCGTACGCGGAGGCTCAACCGCACCAATCTCCTCCATAACCGTTGCAACCACAATCCCAGCCTGACGATCGCCTCCGCGGCCCCTCACTCCTCAACCAAACCACGCCTCGCTCCGCCCACGCATCTCGGCCCACGCATCGCTCACGCCCTCCTCCCTCGCACCATCCCAACCACACCGCCCCACGCCCTCCTCGAAACCACCTCCGAAAACCGCATCCACCCGTCACGCCGAGCTCCCAAACGCCCCCGCGCCCTAAACCGCGACAACCCGCACCAAAACGGGCCCAAACATCAGCTGCCCCAATTTGAGCGCAGCGGAGCGCGAATTGAATGGCCAAACGCTGCCTGCCGACGATTTCGATCTGAGCTAGGTTAGCAAGAGAGTCGATGGGGGTGCAGCGTGGTCTGAGCGATGAGAAAGCTCTGTCCGAATGCATTCTGCGTCCCTAATCAACAGCAACAAAGGACCAGGAGGCGAGGCCCCGCCTTCGCAGAAGTTCCTCCCCGTGGCCCGCAGATCCCACACATGACCGACCATCTCGATGACGGCATCTGTCTGTGGTCCCGCCGCTCTTCAGTCCGGTATCTCGCTCGGTTGTTCGTCCGTCGCGCTCGGATATCGTTCGACGGAAAGGGGCTGGAATTGGGAGGGCCGTGACGCAGCGCCTGCGCCTTCAGACTGCCCTGGTCCACGTGGCGCCCCCGTACCATCCATTGCTTTCCAGCGGACAGCTTCGCAAATCGAATCGTTTCGCGCTTTCACACCGCAACTTGCACTCCCCCTTCCCTAGGGTGCTGGAGTCCCATTCACACCGCTACCGCTCACCACTCACGGCGCTACCGATAACACCGACATCAACGAGGATGAGGAGGAGGCAGACACTTCGACCCTCCTCTATGCCTTTTTTCTACTGCTGCCACCACTGCGCTTCCCTTGGCAAATTTATTCCACCCAACCCTTCTTTCAGGATTCAACGATTTAGGAATAGGGGTTAATTCTCACGAATTTAACGCCCACTTCACACTATGCTGATTGTCAAGCAGTGGAATCGATTGGTGGGGAGAAAGTATTTTACCGCTCCGTTTTCACACTAGAGGCAATCGACCAAGTGGTATTTTATTCAAAAGTGCCAACATAGCAACGTTTTATGGCAGTTTTGGTACGAAGGAGTTGTGTGTTTTATAAGAAATTGGATCAGATATGATTAGAAATTCATTTTTTAGTAGAACAGACAACCAATTTTTAAATTAAATTCTTCAAAATCTTATTAATTTAAAAGAACTATTTTTATTTTAAAATAGAATGTGGCTTCTAACTCTTGCTCTCTCTCTTTGTCTATGTCTTGGTTTTATATTTGTGCTCATTTTTTGGACTTGCTTGATTATTTGTTTGCTCTAAATTCTTTCATTACTAGAAAGAATAGATGGTTTCTTTCAAATTCCTTGTTTTTGTAGCCAACTACAACACCTTATGGAAGGAGAAAAGTTTTTTGGACTCAACTCATATACTGCATTGCAACCCTTTCCAACTAAATTTCAAAGTCATGGAATAGGATTGAGGGTGAATAAGAGGCTAGAAGAGGAGATTACTGACAAAGACATGAATATTCAAATCAATTTAGCTTCAAAGCAATGAAACATGCGCAAGATTATTAGAGTTCCAAGAAAGAAAATTTCAAAGTTATTGGTAAAGATTAAATGTGAAGAGAATGATAACACACATCATTAGATTGATTCTAAGGTATTATAATTAATCATATATTAAAAGAAATAGAACCTAAATTTGTTAGGAATGACAAAAAAAAAAAAAGAAAAAAAAAAAAAAAATTAATTTTAAATCCTATATGTTATAATTTTTTTCAAAAAGAATTTCAAATTGCAAATTAAATCCAATTGGAATCTAAATGCCATAGCTTTTGTCATCCAAGCCCTCTAGACCTTCCTTTTTTATCCAATCTAGATAAATAATGTAATAACATGTAAGTTTCAATCTTGATTGTTGTCATTCTAATCAAAAGGATAATCCTCTCAATATAGTTATATCTTCTCTTATTTCCCTTGGTAATTATCTTTCACACAAATATGTATTTTTATCAACTATAGTTTTTTTGTAATCTTTAATATGTATATATATATATATATATATATAGTGATCATTTCTTCATATGGATTTTTAAGGCCTTATCAATATTAATTGGATTTTATATATATAAAAATTGATATATAGATGAGGCTCTATGTACAGATAGTTGTTATACATCTAAAATTTAATTGGATACAAGGTATGTTGCAAAAAATTTAAGAAGATTTTTAAAGCCTATAAGGATGATAAAATTTAAAATGGCATTTTTGGTAATGGTCATAATGAAAATAAGTTCAATACGGCTATGGCAAAATGGCGGCATCAAATCAGTCAAATAATGAAGCATGTTTCAACTACAAAAATGGAAGTAAACATAGTTCTCCATAATCAACAACTATAGTCAGTACACTATCAACTTTGTTGAAATCAAAAGATAAATATAAATTTCATGATAGAATCTTTGACATCTACGAGAAAATGGTAGAAACTAATACATACTTAATGAAAGAATTTCAATAGATAAATGTACTATTAGAGAGGATAGACTAGTAATTTAATTATCTAATTAATAAGCTATAGTGCTACAATATTATTCTATGTATAAATTTGAATTGAATCTTTTAAATTAAATGGTTGATTTTTCAACCAAATGTGCTTTATAGAAGCTTTTAGAGGGGATTTTATAAACTTGTATTGAATCAACCAACACATTTTTTATTTTATCTTATAACTCTTTCTTTGTTTTTGAATACTCACAATTTTCTTCATTTTCAACTTTTTTTTAATTCTCAAGTTTAATAAATAGTATTTCTTTAGCTTTAAGATTTTTTTTATTTTTATTTTTATAATTATCTTATTTTTTTCAATGATTATTTTAGTGCACAAAACATATCTATCTCATGCAGTTTTTATAATCTCTTATATGCCTATTCTTTTAACTGTATTTTAAAAAAATTTGTCTATTCAAAGTCAAATTGATTATTCTCCAAAATAGACAAGTTATGTAGACATAAACATACAATTACAACATTAAGGATATTTTAGAGATGCAAATCAATTCTTTTGAATAAAATGTGCCATTTCTCTTTCAAAATTCTAAAAGACCTTTTTGTTGTCATTCAAGTAGTTGATTGAATGAAGTTCCAATGGATTTTTTTTTTTAGATAGTCTATCTCTTTTGCCTTTGAATAGTAAATAAAACCTTGGCCTTATAAGATAAGCAATATTACCAATGACTTTAAAAGCTAAAAAAATATCTTTTATAATCTTCTTTCTAATTTTAGATTTTTAGAATAATTCATTATAAAGCTCAAAGCTTTGAAGATCCATTCTATTTGAAATTTTTGTTTTATAAAATATTATCATTTAAAGATTTTTTTATTTTTTATTTTTATTCTTCAATCTACAAAGATTTTGTGCATAGAATATTTAATATTTTATAATACTTAATGCACCTACTCTGTCACACACTGTCATATTATAATTACTTATAATATATAAAAACTAATCAAAATACGTAATATGTTTATAAGTTCTAATATGTGTTAAAATGATTAATTGATTAAATTAAAGAGAGTTGGTGGAAAAATTTAAAATATATATATATATATATATATATATATATTATTTATTTATTTTTTGATTTTTGATTTATTTATTTTGATTATAGTATTTAAATTATGTAAGATCTAAATGTTTAGTATGAAGCCTTGAGAGGAGATTGAGGCTCAAAGATGAAAAATTAAACTATCAAGAAGCTTATTTTGAGAGATGAAAGCAAGGTATGGATGAATGAAGGCAAGGGGTGAAGATCTTTATCCTTATTGGTCAATGGTCATATCCAACAGGCTTTCAGCAAGCTTTCTACAACAAGAACAAGGATTTCAATAACTTCAGATAGGGCATTTGAAAAGGCTAGGGTTAGAAAACTTATTTTTTGTACTACAACTTTGGTATAAAAATCAAGGGATTTGGAGTTTTTATGAGGGAGGAGTAGGCACTTGAAGTTAAGGTGTACAAATCATATTTGTTATCATTCTTTTGAAGATACAAGAAGTTGTTTAGAAGATTTTGGAAATCAAGAAGTGGAGTTGGAAAGGTGATTTCAAAATCTATATCTTGCATAGAAGAATATTTATATTTCAAATTTTAAAAAAAGAGATATTAGAAATTAAAGATAGTAGATTGAATTCTAAGGTAGTAAATAAACCATTTTATTGATAGTGATGATTTTTGCCATATCTTGAGCTTCTAGACGAATTTTTGTTTAAAAATTTCTAAAAAGATAAATTATTATGTTGAAAAGCTACAAATCAAATTTTCATAGCATTTAAACATTTAATTTGTGAGATATGAAGAATTTAGTACTCAAGTGCCTACAAATAAGGATTTGAAGCTATTGTTAGGATTTTGGTGATATCTAAAGATCAGCAATAAATCAATAGTTGAAATTTGTTGTAGTAGTTGTTAAGAATATATCAATACTTCATGTAAAATTTGAGTACTTTTGGACAATACAATTTGGAGATATATACTATTGAAGTTTGGAAAAAATCCTTTTTAAGGTTAATGAAGGATTTAGTATATTTTGTCATGTTTTGGAGATTCTAAAATACTTGAAGCTTGTGCACTTAGTATAATTGTCTTTTTTAGGGACAACTTTATATAAATTTTGGATTTTAATCTATCTCAACATTTGATTGAAAAATTAATGAGAGTCAGAAGCTTAGTACTTTTTTGAGGCAAATTCTCTCTATTCTAACAGCACAATGTTAAATTATACTTATAGAATCTATTTTATTTTTTGTATATAATTTTGTTCCACTCAAGAATTTTGTTAGAATATGATTTTGTAGTTTATATCCTTATTCTTATTAGAAGATGGTCTTTAGCCAATAAATCTAGAAATAATTTAAAAAATATGTATTTGTAAAAAAAAAAAAATTTCAAAAATATTACATATAAATTTAAATCACACAATGATTATAAAAAAAATTATTATATAATATATGAAATTATAATATATATAATATTATAATTTGATAGTAAGTATATTCTTCAATATTTTCAAGACTTATTTTACATATCTTTTTAATATAAATCTCAATATAATTTTATTTTTATTTTGTTTTTATTTTTATTTTTTTAGAGGTACTTGGATTATCCATCCTAAATTCAAAAAACATATTAGGATGAGTGAAACTTCTCATTTGCAATATATTTGTCTTTCCACTAACTTTTTTTTTTAAATAATGTAAGATGTGGTAATAAGAAGAATCATCACTTTTCACTATTTAAACAATATTTTTATAAGTTGTCCTCATCCTTCTCTTATAGTATTTTCTATTAAACTTTTTAGAAACTTCTATATCAACGTGTTCTTGTATATGTTAGAATTTAATATTATTATTTTTTTCATAGATATCATCTTCAAAATCACTCATTCTATCTTTATAAGAATATAATATCATGGATTCTAAATTTCTATATTTAATACTATATTAAATTCCACAAAATCCTAATATATCTTTTTTATAAAAATCCAAGAAGAAATGAATTAAAATTATAATTTAATATTTATATAAATTACTTTTAATAGAATACTTCCAAGAACAATATGCATAAGAGCTCACCTTCTAAGAGTCATAGATAATTAGCTTTAAAATATCTTCTTTAAGATTTTTCAAAACTTTTTAAATACTTACTTTAATAATTTTTCTCACATTTGTATTGGCTATAAATCCATTTTGTTTTCTTTGTACTGTCGAGTTGTAAAATATTTATATAGTGAAAAGTATGAATAAGGATAAATTCTACTTAATACTTACTTATCTTGGATTATTAGAAACTTAAGGCACTTAAAAAAAGATTTATAGAAGCCTCTTAGATTAATTCTTGCTTTAATAGCTAAAAGATAAAAGTTAGTTATTAAAATTTTCTTCTAGGTTGTAGAAACTAGTTCACAGCTTTTAAAAAATCCATAAGTTAATAAAAATAGGATTAAGTTTTAAAATCCTTAAAATAAGTTAGATCTATACCCGAGGGGTGATCGGATATGAGACAGGGTTGAAATCAGACCTTCAGCCACGTAAATGACCACCAAAGGCAAGAATTCGGGACATTCAAAGATCAGCGACTAGAGTTGGATAGCTAGCTTGAAGTGGATTCTAGGGATTTTAGCTCGTTACCATAGGATATTGGAGGACCTAACAATCGCCGTTCAAAGTCAGGGTTTGTATTGGTGTTTTGGATTTTATATAAGACAATGATGGTTTGCATTGTTGAGCAATTCGTACAATCTGTGTAGCATCTATAGTTCAAAATTTGATATTGTCTGGATTATTAGGTGTACTAAGTGTATACAAAAATTTGTATTAATTTACTAATGCAATTAGGAGATATTTGAGCTTTGATACAAAGGACTGTTGGAAGTTGGCAATTTAGGATTGGATAGGGTTTCTAAGATAACTAAAGATCCACTAATTAGATCAATGTAAATTTTTGTATGGTAATAGAAGACTTATAGTTTGAGCTACATATTAAGTTTGAGCTAAAGTTAATAATGAAAGAAGGAGAAATCACCACTGGAGTTTCTGCATCAATCTTCAAGTTAGCGGCCGAGTATCATCAGTGCGCTTTTTGGGTATTTTCTTGCAATCTATAAGTTGGATTGAGCTGAATCTTTTTGAGCATGTAGAGGGCTTATACCAATATTTGTGTGCAAAAATTCACTTTAAGTAGATGGTCGGATTAAAAGTTATAGCTTGTCAAAGCTCACTGATTAGGATTAGGGCTTATAAAAAAAAAAAAAAAATTTGCTTAATTATAAAAAAAACATGGAAATTGGGGTATATGTAAGGTTGATGTTACTAAGAGGAGTGTTTTTAAACACTTTTGAATTGAACTTTGAATCATATTCTTCATATATGGATGAAATCTATCAGGATTTTTTGATTATTTGCAAACACAACTTTACCTTCTACAGCTAAGTGCCAGGTGCATTTCCAAACAAGAGAATATGTTGTCGTATGACATGGCCTTCTATCTGGGAATACACTGGATATCTGATTGTGGAGGGTTTATTTGAAATTTGATGGCAAAATCCAATAGATCGTTTGTCCTTAATAAAAAGGACAAATAATATAAAAATCTCACAAAAGAGAAGTTATATATGTAATTTCTCTTGTATTCAAGTAATTTTGTACAAAAAGGGTTCAAATTTCCACAAAAACCCTTCAAAACTTTATTCACCTGCTAGAACCTATTTCTTGCTGAACTTTAGAATCCAATAACTCTTGATCCAACCATTTTGTTTCTTTAAAATTTAGTTCAAAGTGAAGATGATTCTCTTAAGTTTCATCACAAGAAAGAATCAACTGTAAATTTCGTTTTCAATTGTCTGATATCTCAAAATCCCTAGCAGGTGCTTAAAACCCTAGCTCAGAGACACCTGAGCACTATTTTCCTTATATCTCACAAATCCAAAATCCTAATGCCACAAAATTTATGCACATAATCTTCTGACATAAGCATATACACTCTTGAAAATTTTGAGTCAATAATCTATGAAGTTGCCTAAGATATAGCTCAAAATGTAACCACTATGTAAGCGGGTCACTTACTGCCCTTAAGTTTGTAAGCACTGACTTCAACTCCTAATATCTCCTTCATCCTAGCTTAGATTTTATTAAGCTGTATATAAAAAGTATAGCCGTAAAAGTGTTCTCTCCAATTCTAGTCGCCGATCCTTGATTGCTCTATGTATGCACGAGTTATACCCAAAAGAGTGACAGTAGGTCCAAAATCAACACCTTAACTTTGGGCACCTATAACTTCTTCATAAAAAGTGCAAATCACACAAAATTTGCACCTTAACCAGATCTAAAAACCTAAACCTTATGATGCTAGCCTTTGATGTTCGACTTACCTCAAAAAACAAACCCTAACTCCTAATAAACCCTCGGGCAGCCTCCTTGAAGCCCATTGGGCATGATTTTTGGCCAATTAAAATAGAGATTTCTATCATCCACCTCTATTCATCCACATAGATGGCCAAACTATCCTTTTTACACTAAAAACCCTTTTCTAACCCTTCTTCTTATAAGATTTACATACTTGGTGCTTTAAGCACCAAATAAAAGAAGTAAATAAGATCTTAAGGATCACCAATGTCTAACATAGGTGACTTAAGATATATATAAGTTACTATCAATATAAAATTAACTTCAAAAGTCACTACTAAAAGGAAAATAAGGTTGTATAAATCTTAATAATAATCCTTTTAATAGATCCTTTCTAACCTAGCAACCTAATCACATCCTATAACCAATAAAATCTACTGATATGACTTTCATTTAGCTAAGTAGTAAATTATATATTAAATATACATGTATAATTTTTTTACATAGTAGCCAAATCACAACACGACAACGTAATACGATACCACCTTGTACATATAATGAATAATGATAGAAGTGATAAGATGCCATACCAACCAATCTATTTTTTTTCCTTTTGAATTCTTTAAAAATTTGCTAACTACTTCTTTAATACTCTACAGTAAGATTCAATATTATTATTAATATCTTGATTTATATGATATAAACATTATAATTCTATCAATCATAAATTTACAACATACAAATATGTATAGTAAAAAAAATAATCTATTTAAAGTATATAAATATATAAATATATAATTTAATTTTAATAATTTAAAAATAAATAAAATTAATGAAATAAGTAAACACCTAATTAGATTTTAAAAATTAAAAAATATATAAATTAAATTTAATAAGTCTAAATAAATAAATTCTAATAATAATAATAATAATAATAATAGAATCATATAAATATAAAATTCTAAAAATAATATATTAATAAATATTTTTATTTACTAATAATTTGAGCATAATTTTAAAAAAAATACTCTTTCACAGTTGCAACATTATAATGTTAAAAAAAATATTACTATTTCTTGTTTTGCACATAAAATATAAACTTTCTATCTTTTTTAACAATGTAATTTGGAATATATTATATTTCATATTTCATCAAATATTTTTTACTTCATAAATATATCTCTATGATTTATTTTTTTTATTGGATTTAATTTTTTAATTCTTTAATACATGAAAGGTGCACATATAGACTTGTGTATTGGGCCATATATATGTGCATATCAAATATACAATTTATAAATAAATTTAGCTTTAATTGTATTAAAAAAGAAAGATTTACTTGATAGTTTTTTATTTTTGAATTACATCATCTATAATAAAACAAGATGGAGTCCATATTAAATATTCAATATTTATTAATACTTTAAGAGTTGATAATCAATCATGTATATATTCTTTTTTTTTTTGAGATGTAATAATCTATACTATTGGTATACCATTGTGCCATTCATCAAATACAACCAATTTAAATAAATGGTACATTAAGTTGTTAGTATCAAATATAGAATCTATAGATGTATATACATTTGTATCATATTTTATGATTTTTTTTTTTTTTGCCATGGAGTTTGAATTCAAATGATAAATAAAAAATTTATTTAGTTATCACTATTTTTAAAAAAAGAATATTAAATCTAAATTTTTTAATTTCTACAAATAAAAACTTAAGAAATCATTCTTATATCTATACTATTGACTTCTTTTAAATTGATTTTTATAATACTTTACTTGTTAAAGATCTAATATATTATCTTTAGAATATTTCTTATTTTTTTATTAATTTATTCAACTACACTTTTTTATATACTCTATGTGTTTATTTAATAGTAAGACCACTTTGCAAATAATTAACTATCTAATTTTTAAGTTCTTTACTAATTTGTAGACCTACTTTATTTTTTCTTCTAATAGAATCAATATCCTTACATCTATATGCAACTTCACCATTTTCTCTAGTATGGTCACTATGGAAGTAAATTATCTCTCCAATATGTGAATATAATGCCAATTAAGGAATTACAAATCAAGCAAGGCATCTTCTCTTCATAGATTTTAAATGATTAATATCTTTTTAATGATTCTTTGGCCTATATGCACAATGATATCTACATAATTTTACATAAATTCATGATTATTGTAAAATTATAATATATATATATCACCTAATATAATTTAAAATTTTGATTAGAAAAAAAATTAAAGAATTGAATCATATCATATTTATATTGAAGAGTAATTAAGTTGAGGGCATTTTAAATTGGGATTTCTTTCAAGATATAATTGATAGACTAAGATACATGAGACCCATCTTGCATTACTTATCTCTCTATAAAATCATTGGCTCTCTCCTATAAAATATAAATTGTTATAATAGTTGTTATGGTGATTTTATATGTATTCTTGCTAATTCTTAGAGTAAATAACAATCATTATAATGAATAGGGCCAAGTGGCACATTTTGAAGATATAGAATATTCTTACATCTTTTCATGATAATTTCTATAAAATTCTAAATTAAAAAAAATTGAATATTATTAATAAATTTAACAAAATGATGTTATATTATTTTATGATTAAAATATTATAAAATATAAAAATAATAAATTAAAAAATAAATAGTAGATAATAAAATAAAAATAAATTGATTAAATAAATCATAAATAAAATATAGTAAAATAATAAAATAATAAAATCTAAAAATCTAAAAATTAAAAATTAATTAAAAAATAAAAAAATAAGAATAAAATCAATTAAAAAAAATTAAAACAATAAATGATCAATAAATAGTAAAATAAATAGAATTATATATAATTCTTTCATATTGATTAAAAAAACATTTCTTTTTAAACTCTTATTAAGTGAATTAAATATTTATATACATAAATATATATGATGTATCCAAAAAGTAAGTAAGAGAGACAACAACAAGAGTTCATTCAAATTATGTCATTGTAAGAAGACTTGGTTTACATAAAGCATATTACTTGGTAGAAAAATCTCAAAGTAAGAGCTGTAGTCAAAGAAATAGATTGTAATAACAGATTACTAAAGTATTTCCTATATATATATATATAAATATATGTGTATATGGTGATCAAAATCATATAAACATTTAATTCATTTTTGTAGGTTTTAAAGCATCAAAGTAGTTACTAATGCAACATTTTGCTGGAAGCTAATAGAATAGAATTTCCACTTGCAATAGGATGATTTCAACTCCAGATCATGATCCATGATTGCATTGATATAATTATGATTTGTTTAAAATCTTCAGTAACTTCTATTAATCACAACACCTTGATCTCCTATGAATTTCAAACCTTAATGATTCATTTGCATAAACAATTATTAGCTCCAAAATTTACTGTTTTAGAGACAAGTAGAATCATAAAACTTAAAAATTTCAATTCCTAAGGCTACTCTCTCATGAAAAGGTAAAATCCTGTGGTTAAAGGAATCATCAATTGAACCTTTAACCAAACCAGATCCAATCAAAAGAGTTAACCTCAGATTTACTATATTTGATATTGAAAAAATCTGGTAGACATAAAGGTTCCAATTAGTATAAAAAGAAGATAATTTTGGTCCCAGCAGACTCCAAAAGCTCACCTATTAAGAATGGATTACCTCTAAACAAATAAAGATTTGCTAATAGAATTAGATCATATTAGGGAATCTTGTACTAAGAATCAACTAAAGGAAGAAAGCCCTAGAGGCAAAAACTATGCTTTTGGAGAAGTAGAATATATAATCCAAAGAAAAAAGAATCCAAAGAGATTGGAGTGGAACTTAAAATAAGATTTAGTTTGGATCCATACTTAATGGATAAAAAATCCAGTCAATTGTGTATATTAAAGGAAGAACTTCTTCCTTAATGAAATAAAACTAAGCCAATTTTGATCTAGGAATAGATCATCATCCTAAGTTAGAGGGCAATGACAATTGCTACTTGGTGTAAGAAAAACTCCTAACTTCAACTTTACACTTCTAAACAATGTCCAATTTTTGGTGTGACTAGTATTTAGTATTAAGATTCACCAAAAAAACAGCAAGAGAGAGTGGTCCTCATACTATTGAGCTTCCTCTCCCAAGGCGGCTACCCGTTTCTAACTTCTAGAATCTTATTGATCCTAGACTTAAAAAAACCTAAACCTATTCCCAGTCTAACCGGATCTAATCTTGTCCTTGCTGGATTAGGTTTGGCCTTGTACTTCTTATCCGGTTCAACAGGATTGTTCTAAAACCTATTTTACTAGTTGATTAACATGTTTAGTTATTACTACATGTTAACCATATCTGTAATTCTTGTCCGGTCCAAATAGGACCAATTTAAATCATGTCTAGCTAACTGGTTAACATGTTTGTTTATTACAATAGGTTAACACTAGTCTCCTCGCAGCTTACAACAGATAATTTAAGATGTACAACTCTTTTCTAAGTTTAGAAGAAATATGTTTGCAGAACCTCCAAGATAAGGAAGCTATGGTGTTTCCAAAAGCTCCAATCTAATAGAATGCTCGAGAAAGCTGTAAACTGTATGTGCAATGTCAAGAGCGCGTTCTCATACTCATAAAACGAAATGTCCAACTGATGTGTCAAATCTTCAATTTTGTACGAGCAACTACATATTGCGATGCATTATCCTCACACGCATCGATTCCTAGAAAACAATTCATCAAGCTGCAACCGGCAAACAACTGAAAAACACCCCTTTTGGTATTCCTGCAAACCCACAAGCGGAAGAGACATACGTGGATCACGCACACAATGTCATCGCCCCACCAACTCAATGGCGAACTGCAGCGATTTTGCTGCGGCGACTCAGCGGTGGGCTAAAGCCTAGTTGAAGAAGACAAGAAACCAAGCAAAATTCTAACAGTAGCAGCTCCAGTCCAGGTTCCAACAGATGCTGCATGCGCCGAGACAAGGTGGACATTACAACCATCTATTGTTGCTACTGCTGCGAGACAGTTGGATTAGGTGGTGGCGCAAGGGTGAGTTGACATTTCTAGGCTTTGCATTCATGGCAAGGATTAGTAGATTCCCAAGACAAAATTGGACAGCAGAACCTAGTAGTAGTAGGAGGAGGAGGAGCAACAACATTGGCAAAGGCAATCTTGCAGCGGTGAATTAGGCAACACTGCAACCGAACAAAAAGTTTGTGGCATTGGGCTCGGCACGAATACCGCAAGCCGGCTGGACTTGCGTCGATGTTCCGGGAGAGAAGTCGATGTTAAGCGAATTGAGCAGGAAGAGGTATCAATGGGAGCTCAACATCAAAACACAGCAGAGAGCCGAAAGAAATCGAAGGAGTAAGTCAACTAATACATATGCTGAGCCCACCTTCTAATTAAAACCCCCTCCTGACATTCTTGGTTCTTGCCGAAGTAGTGGGCTGCCCAACTTGGAGGCGACCTGGTATTTTGCAAGGCAGCCCAATATTTTAAAGGCAGTCCAAGAATTGGTTGCCACAAAATGAGGCACCTATCCGACATCCATCCATAATGATGACGGGCGGATGGATTGAAAATGTAAGTGTGCGAGCTCAGCACCTATCCCTCGAAATTGATATTGTTCTAATATGTCATATGTCTTTATGTCAAATATATCTTTGTTTTACAAGTTGAATGAGGAGAGTGGTATGGTTTGTTTCACTTGTGACCATGTGCAACACTCGTCAGTTACGGTTTTAAACTTTCATGGTTGATTGTGTTGGAATTTACTGCTCAGGTTCACGTTTAGCAAGTTGTTAGTGCGTTGCGTTGTTCTTTATTTTTTAGTTTAGTCATTTCTTTTTATCATACAAGTAAGTTTCTGTGGACTATACAAACCATCACGAAGTTAGTTTGTAATGGATGAATAGTATTGGCAAGCTTGTCTTTTCTTCTTTGTTTAATTTAATTTCAATTTACTTAAACAATCAAATCACAATATCAAAACTTTCTAGAGAATTGTTGAAATTAGCAAAGAACAATTATAATATCGTATTTTAAGAGATAAGTAACAAGTCTTTCATTACAAATTTTGATTCAAAATGTCTTGTGTGTATATGTATGTAGGTACATACATACATACATACATATAGATATATTGTTTTTAAATCATTAAATCAATATATTTCTTAAGTTTTATACTAATAAGTACTTGTTTCAAAACAAAAATTTCTTGCCGCCTCTCTAAATACTAAACTCACACGGTTTGCCCAAAATTAGCCCTAACTCTGAAATGCCTTCAAGTGATAACCCATATACTGAAGAATATATCCGATTTTATAATGGTGGCATGGAAGGTGCAGAAACGGAAATGATTCCCATGATCTGAGACAGCGGATGCCGCAGAAGCCCTGAATTTCTAAACGAGATAAGAGCTTCGGCGTAGACCCTAAACATGTCTTCACGATACCTGCTGGTACTCAACGAGTCAGTGTCGAAGACGTTGGGCACAATCGAGCAGGCAAGTATTCATTGTCGATGTCTAAGAATTGAATTTCCATAGCGTGGAATGAAGGTTTTTTCGCTAGACGGAGAAGAGTGACGGCGGTCTGATCTACGGCGTAGTTGTAATCCAAGCACAGATTCTTTCACCGTATTGTGGATTCTACTTGCGAATGCCTTCCCTGTATTGATCCCGGTAGTGTGCCAAGTCCTGGCAGAGACAGGGAGACGAGAGGTGATTAGAACTATATATGTTTAGATCTCCCAAGAATGTGTTTGTTAGGGCATTCATTGCAGTCTGGAAACTGAAGGGCTTACCCTTGTTAGCGCATAGACGCCAGCAACTGTTGGTCCAACGGGACTCCCTCGCCGATGGAACTTGGATTCCTTGAAAGTGTAGAGCATAGGGATGCCAGTTGTTAGCTCCAAGTCGATGACCTGCCAGAGACGAGAAGAATGGCGTCTGTTACACGAACGGGGGGAGGTTTCCTCTTAGGATTTGTATTGAACAGGGAATGATCAGCGTGCAAAGGTGATGAGTGGCTACCTGTTGTGGGGTGAGGGAATCCAGGTACATGATAATGGCGCGCAATGAGTTACCGTGAGCTGCGATCATGACGTTCTTTCCAGCTGCAAGCTGAGGTATGACCTACGCAAAGAATTGCAGCGACGGGTTGTTGTGTAAAATAAGTTCATCAACTGAAACGTAGAAAGTAAGCAGCGTGTGTGAAGTTGCGCTTCCTTACCATCTCCACAAAGTAGTGTACAGCACGTTCTGCGCACATCTCAAGGCTTTCTCCCTTTGGTGGAGGGATGTCGTAGCTTCGTCTCCACTCGTGAACTTTTTCAACACCAAATTTGTCCGCGGTTTCTTTCTTGTTCAAGCCCTGTAGTTCACCATACCTGCCCAAAAGCAGTTCTGTCATTGACAAGGACGTCTAGAGCAATGATCGAAGCTAAAACTATGAACAAGTTAGCTCTCAATTGAATGAAGAAGACAAGTAGGATTTGAACTCACATGCGCTCATTGAGTTGCCAGGCCGTAATCACGGGGATCACTTCATCGTCTGTGTCTTCGCTGAAGATACGACTCCATGTCCTTGCCCTGTCGCTTTCATTATGAAGAATGACAGGGACCTGAGATATGATATTTATCAAAATCTTGAGTGCAGAAATGGAAAGAATCTCAAGGAGTTATGCGGTTTCAAAACTTGCGAAAATCATTTTCGACTTAACAGAGATAACGGACTGTTCACTTGGCCATAGGAATGGTGTGCACCTTTTGCCGGTGGTGTTGCGTCATTGCAAGCATGGCGGTCATCTGGGCGCGGATGAGGGCAGACGTGAAAATCAAGTCCACGGGCAGCTCGCTGATGCGCTTCCCCGCCTCAATAGCCTCGTTCACACCTTTCTCCGAGAGCGGCACGTCCACGCAGCCTGTGAAGAGGTTCTTCGAGTTCCATAGAGACTCTCCGTGACGGATCAATATCAATGCTGACTCCTCTGCAATCCATCTGGCATCATTAAGGAAACTACAACTAGCGCCGATTTACCAGATAGATCTCGACTTACCAATCTGATCCCCCAATTACGTCGCCATTGGGTGACTCGAGATATTGCAACAAACACACAAAACGAACCAAAAGTTTCATATGAAGGAACCAAGGAAAGCAGAGTACTGTGAAAGCTGGAAGAAGCGCCATTGGATTCGGTTGCGAGCTCCTCCACACCTCCTGAAGCCACCACAACATGCCGACGTCTACTAACAACCGTCCACCGATCCAAACTTCCAACTCCAGCACGTAAACACAACTGTTGGTGAATTCTATTCTCCACCCTAACTATCCTCGCGAACGACATTCCAAGTCCACCGCCATCCTCAACGTTATTATTCGACCAAGGCTTTGAGATATGCCCTATGGTAAGGCAATCAGGACGTACCACGGCTGCCATGGTGATTGGCTCGTCCGGTACTAACAGCAATCGGCAGATCCGAAGCAAAACACTTCACTTCGAAGACGGTTCTTTGAAAGAAGTTAAGTAAGCCCCAGTGCATGAATCCAAACAGGAACCCCAAGAGCTGCTGCGACGCGGCTGCTGCTATTTTGGGGCTCCTCTCATGGACACCTGACCTTTCAAGATGACGAAGGCCCCACCTTCCCAAACTTGTACTCCTCACAAGCTCGTACTTCAACTGGATTCCGATATCCAGTCACATTCCGATTGTCTCACGAAATCGAGTTAACAGTGTTCAGTTGGCGATAATTTCGTCTCACCGACTTCGGTTGCGGAGGCGAATACCTGCACCGGTACAGTTGCAACATAGATCTTTCAAGGCTCAAGAGGAGGAAGAAGTTCAGTGACTGTTGTGGTCTTCTTCTTCTTTTCTTTATTTCAGTCTTTCTTCCTTCCTTTCTTTTTCTATAGTGAGGGCGGCTTTTGAGTGGCGCGGCGTTTGGTGGAACAAAAACAAAATGCAACGAACAATGTGAATCGATATGAACAAATGGTACAGAACCTGGATTAAAAGGAGGTAAAACTTCCAATCACCAACTAACCCACGTTCTACCGAAATTGGGAACAGATTCTGGTAGTGTATGCGATCACGGTGTCGATCAGGAGACACTTCGATTGGAGGGGTCCTGCTCACGGCCTCCTCCACACCACCATCAGCCTCAGATCCTTCAAGAAACACACTGAAGGCGTGGCAGCGTTGTGATCCATACCAATATTTGCCATTGTGAGTTACAGGGTTTACTCACTTGCGGTCCCCCTGCGGAATCTAGTAACCTGCCAATAACATGCGCGTAAATTCAAGGTGGAGACTGTCGACCAGGTTGAGGTTGTTGTCCAAAAGCATGAAGTGGTGCACTTTCCTTGTGGTTTGAATAATTCCTCCAATTCCGCTTCCGCCTTCGACTTCGACTTCGACTTCGACAGGCTCCTCGTGGTAGTTCCTCCCATCCGTCAGAGCGTGACCAGGCTCCGTCATGTCCCCTGACGAATCGGTGAAGTCCTTCTAGGAAGGGCTGGGTATAATTTGCGTCAAAGCTGGTCATAGAGCCACAACGTGCAACTCGCGAGATGGCGCCTATCCTTGCGAGTCTTCAAAACATGTGGCTGAAGGCTATATCACATGTGCACAAGTAGCACAAACTCTCCGTAATGTGAGCCTACCTCCATCCAAGCTTGGCGCAACACTCTCGTTGCACAGCACTCTTGGCTCGCTCGTAATGTGGCGCAAGTACTACTTCGCCGAAGTAATTCCCATTTACATCAGCATTTGTGTCAAATTGGAACTATTCAATTATCTCTTAGGAACTTAGGAACACAAAACAAAAGTAGTCATCTTCAATGCCATTTGCTCTGTTGATGTTACTAGTCAGAAGGTGAAGTACATCAATTCTAGACTTTAATTTGGGTTCTCACTAAACTCTGGATCATTGATTAGACTTAACAAGAAGCAGTGAACATATTCAGGGAATGCACATGGGTTACCTGACATAAACTTGATTCCACATTCTAGCATGCGTACGAGGCCTATTTGGAAACGTTCACCAGCTCCACACATAGAAACTACAGCTGCATATCCTACACCTGCAACACCGAATGCGTACACACAGATTTGTTCTAATTTCAAAAGCTCTATCTTCTCATCTGAATCGAGAGTTGTACAACATGGGTGAAGGATTCCCATGTGAATCAGGCTAGGTGTCATCTCTTTTCAACGATACAATTCCTTAAATTCTTCCGCCAACTCAATGACCACAGCCATTTTCTTCAAGACAAAGGATGAATAGAACCCACCCCCTGCTTTGTGGAAAAGCACAACCTCCAGCACTTGGATGCGATCGTCTCTGCATTGAACTGCTTCATCTGATGTGCCGTTGGCCATTGCAAGTCTCCGTTGCGACTCGCTCAGATCATGTACTAGCCTCTGCCAATTGAGTTACAAGCATGCTAGCATTGTAAACAGATCTACCACAACGACGATGATCGAAATTTGATGTCAGCCAAATCTTCATAACACCCAACGAAGGTCAGTTATGAAGATGTGTGGCAGACGTGATTGATTCATGGAGAGTTACCTAATCCTGCAAATTTCCCTTCCCGGAGTGGCAAATTGGCTGTCCCGGACTCATCCTCACTACACAATCATCTAATGATTTTCTTCACTTGTATGTGTGATTTCTCATAATATTATGCATCTTGTTGAAAAGTTGTTAACCTTTTCAGATGTTCTTTCTCTCCCTCAGCAATTTCAATAGATATGTACCTCCTACAAAGACTTTTATGAACAGAAATTCTTGTGAGAAGGTCATGGGATTGTACCAACTTCAAACCATGCATTTTATATAGATCTAGCATGAATTTGTATGTGTGTGCAGAGAGATATATGTATATAAATATAAAATCAAATAAATGATCTTAAGTTATTAGTGTACTTGAAGAATATTAATTGATAAAAATTTAATAAAAATATATATTGTATGTAAATGCATTATGAGTATATTTGATGATAATCTTTAAATAATCTAAGTTCTTTGCTCTTGTATTAATATATAATCAGTTATAATCATCCCAACAAGGTGTAATAAATACACACATATTTTCAAAGAATATTTTGTTCTTACCAACAACAATTTTTTTTAAATTTTTTTTCTAATATTATAATATACCAAGATACTTATTATTAAAAAAATTAATTATTTTTAAAAATATTTTTTCTTAGATTCTATAGAAATTTCATATTTTAATTAGATTTTTTTATTTTTTAAATATATATATATATAAGATAATTAAAATATTTATATATATAATAGTATAATTTGTATATATATATATGAGGCATATCTTGAACTTTAAAACATATTTCAAACCTCTATTTGTTATGCAACTTCAATTATATTTGCCAAAGCATTTTGCATGCTTATCAAAGAAATTTACTTGAAACACAAAAAAAAAGAAACAAAAATAGAAGAAAAAAGGTTCAAGAATTAGGAGTATTTATCTCATTAGTTCTTTAGTTAATGGGAGGTATTTTTTGTAATTATTTTTTACAATAATAAGAGATATTTCTTTATTAAAAAATATTTGTAATAAATAATATTATTTATAATAATATAAAGGCAATATGTACAACTCTTGAGCTTGACAACTACAACAAAGAATGACAATACTATGATAAAAGGTAATACTAATATTTGCTTATTCTTAACTCCAAAATCTATTTGTCATTATGTTGTCACAAGGAATACCAAAAAATCCTATAGTATTTTGGATTAGAAGTTAACAAAATTTATCAAATAACTGTTCATTTTGTTTTTTTTACAAAGTAAAAGACTTCTAATTTCAAAATTAAGAATTATGCATTGTAGTATGTATATAAAAAGTTAAAAGTATTGGTAAAAAATTTCCAAAGATTTAAATTTATTGATAATAGTAATAAATTTTTGTAATTTATATAAAAATCTCTTAATCTATAAATAATCAAATAACAATACTAAGAAATTACAAGAAAATTTTGAGAAAAGAATATTAATTAAAGATCAATGCATTGTATATTAGACTATTATAAAAACTTACAATTTACAAGAATTTAGAATATTATTTTTATTGATGACCTTGGATGCATCAAAAAAATATTTTTATAAAGTATTTATTTAAAACACATTTAATCACATAATAGTATTTGTTTTGTGATTGCATTCTTCGTAACTGAAACATTGTTATTAAAATAGGGACAAACAACACATATATGCATTAAAATTCTAATTAAATTGGATGACAAATCCTTATAAAATATTCAAAAAAATAATGGATTGGACAAAGATGGCAATCTAAAGAAGGTTGATAGTTTGAAATAAAGTCCCTATGGTAGATAACACATTTTTGAAGTTGTAGACAAAAGATTTTGTAGTTTAACATATTAAGATAAATATTTAAATAGTATTGTGTTTGTCATGCATGGAGACATTAGATGAATATTTTTAAGCATCTTAGGAAAAAAATGACAAAAAATTAAATTTTTATTGATTATTATTTTTAGTTATAGCAACATACTATTATTCTTTAATTTAGACAAAACATGTGGATTACAATAGTCAAATAGATTTTTAACACTTGAAGAGAGTAGATTTGAGATAGCAAAAACAAAGGCAACATATAATACCTAACAAATATATTTGTTTAATAAATAGTAGTGTCATTAGTATAATAAATAGTATATATGGCAGACTTTACAAAAGAATTGAATTGAATAAAACATTCTTTAACAAACATGCTATCTTAGCTCCTTTTAATAATTAGATTGCATCAAATAATTAAAAAAAATATTACATTTGTTATTTAATAGTTCTAACTTTGTGTCTAACAAAGTAAGTACAAAAGTCATTGGAACAAAATAATTTACTTGAACTTAGCAAAATATTTTTATATAAGTTTGTATTAATAAATATATTTTAAAAATTAAAATATTAATATTTTTTACAAAGAAAATATGATAAATATTTTTACAAAAAAAAATTCTTCATTTTTGATAAATATATATATATATATATAAATATATATTTTTAAATTTTTAGTTTTTAAATTTTTAAATTTTAAATTTATTTAAATATTACATATATATATATATATATATATATATATACACACACACACACACACATATATATATATATATATATATACACACACACACACACACACATATATATATATATATATATATATATATAAATTTATAACATTTAGACTTCTTTGTTAACATTAGTTTAATTGTTTAATGTTAGATTGGATCTTTGTTACTCATTTGATATAAGAATTATTTTTTTAAAACAATGTAGTATTATTAGTGGTTAGATGACAAAAAATTTACTAAACCAAAATATTAGTTAATATAGTTTTATATTAATCTATGTTTATAATTTTTTTTATAGATAACTATGATTACAAACTACCATCAAAATAATACATTGATTTGCTAGTAATGACAACTACAATTTTAATTCATGTATATATATATATATATATATATTGTTATAGTTTTAAAAATTACCATAAGATGTCTTTATAGTTTGTAATTATATATATGTATATATATATATACTACTAAAGTTTAGTTATTACTATTAATTAAATCTATAAATTTAAATTCTTATAAATGTTTTTGTTTCATATAAACAATTGCCATCTTTATAATTCAAAATTTTATGTAAAAATTGTGTAATTTAATTTTTATTTTAAAATTTTGATAATAATCAGTATTATTAAACTATTTATATTTGTAATTCTTTGATAATATAAAGATTGCTTATTTAATAAAATTATTATATTTTTATAATATTTTTCCCTCTCCCACCAACCTTAATAACTTACATAAGCACAGTTGGAAAAAAAATATGAAATTTTCTTACATTTGGTTTGCTACCCACTTTGCAAATGGCTAAGGCCTTCTCCATAGAGAATCCTATGTACTCTCGTCTATTCCCTACATCTGGCACCCCACATTGGTTGTAGACATGATCACGAGGCTCATGTATCTATCCACCTATTCATGGCAGTTGCACTCGGACAACCTCTCTGTTGAAGATCCTTTTAATTCTCCAACCAACTTAATGCGAATCAGGAACCATATTAAAGCCAACATTCCTGATTCACTAAAAAATAATTCATTGAATATGAATGCCAGTGCCAGCATTGCCCAGGCAGCCACTACTTCCTAGGAGACCAGTTCATTGCACAGGAAAACACATCATGGGTATTCTATAAAAGAACACTTCCAGTACATGTGATTACTTTTAGAGTTCAGAGTTACCTAGAAATTTACACATAAGCAGCTAAGTCCATGATACAAAAGAGGCACCAGGGGTCGTCGCACAGAATCTCAGTTATATGCAGAAACAAGAAGACGTGCACATCCACACCCACAGCCCACTGCTTCCAATGTGATTTAAGGAAAATTAGAAAAATATCAAAATTGGTGACACACTCTCGTGCATTGAAGAACCTAGGTCTTCAATGTTCAATAGAATAGAGATTTGCGTTGGCTGCAACTAATACCGGTAGGTGAACAAATCCTGCGAAAATCTACTCAATCGGATTCGGAATCAGGATCTCCGTCAACGATGCCTGGAAGAGGCCCATCCGAGTCAGAGTCTGATCCAACATCATGAACCACCTTTGGAAACTGTTGAAGCTGATCCTTGGCTGGTGAAACTCCTGAAGTCGACACTGCCACTCTTTCCGTCGTAACAGTTTCACTCTCTAAAACTGAACCTGACTCTAGATTACCTTGACTTGTGCTACATGTCACTAATGTTTTCACCATCGTAGAAGTTGCTAAGCCTCTGGTAACGGTAACCAGGTCCGAACTTGCAACGACTGCCTGCAAATTTTGCAATCCCTCTCCTTGTGACGTGGGTTCTGCTGTATTGGTGGCGCTTTGAGTTGCAGAGGACTCATCAACACCTTGCTCTGCGGATGAATCATTAAGTCTCGACTCCAAGACAGCAGAACCGGCCTCATTAGTTTCTCGAACAAGAGAGACACCGTTTGGAGCGATAGCTTCTGTCTCTATCTGCATGGGATCCTCAGCCAGTTCGTCCCTATTTGGTCCACAATGTGGTGTCTGATACGCTTCATTATTATTGGCGGATTTTACGGCTTCAGCCGCTAAACTTCCGAGACCTCCATCGGTGATATGATGGGTGGAGGTTACCCTGTCGGCCGCTAAATTTCCCGGACTTCCGTTTGCAGCACCGTTAGGAGCATTGCTACTGTCTGGATGTGTTATTACGTCATCACCAGTAGTCTCACCATACCCAAGCCACGTATCAACTTCCGACCAAGGATCCATTGACACGTACCCAAACTTCTTGGATGACCCCCCAGAAAGACCGTATAAATTTCCCCCTCTGGCTAGGTGTCCAGATTTATCCTGCAAAAACGAACCGGAATTGACACACCCTGCACCCATCTCAGTGAACACATATGCAGGTGGCAAACATCGGGGATGAATAAGGAGTTCTAGAGCCGTTAGGGCTCGGGCACATACTGTTGCTACTTCAGTTCCGACTTCCTTCCGTCCTGCAAGGGAGAGCACATATGAAATCGCTTCAGTGCGAACATCTGATGAGGAATCTCTTGCAATATCCTCATAATTCAGAATTGAACGTTCCTAATCAAACGAGGAACAATGCCTTATCTACCAGTAGCATGACCCTAAGATAAGTTAGAGCAACCCAGCAAGATTTGGGCAGAACTGTTCACTACTAAGTGACTGTAACACTAGACATCGCAGGATCCTTTAACGTACTATGCAATAATGCCTTAAAACCACCTCTTACGTTTGGATTTAAATAAGGAAAATCTTAAAGCTTACCATTTCGAAACAGTGCGAGTCCTACAGCCAAGTAAGGCGGACGATGGCCACTAGGTGTTAACAGTGAAGCCAGCAGGGCTTGGTAAGCAGCCACTTGAAAGTGGATAGGAACTGATTTGCCATCGGGACTTCTAAAATAACCACTATCTTCATCGCATGATAGATTGAATGATGTTGTATCAGCTGCAATACCAATTGCAACGCCAGCGAGCACCGCATCAACCTCTGCTCTCCAACGTTCTGGAAGTAAAGCGCCGCCCTGCAACGAGAAATGGTGCAAGCATAAGTCATAATCACCGAACTTCCTCCACATCGGCGCTTCAAGATTCAGTGAGTTTTTGGATGAAATCACCTCTAAATAAATTAGCAAGCATAAAAGAAGTTCCACACAAATGATAACAATCAGCCTTTAGAGAATACCACTCATGCATTCGTAACAATGCCAGAATTTAATGTTTTAGTACGTAATGACAGTTTCTCCTCAAGTACGAGCCCTCTCATCATCAAGTGAGAACAATATTATTCTCAGCATTCGAGTGAACTTTAGTAGGGCTTTTCTTTTTGCTCACATGTATCAGATGAGAACATGAAATCGTGTAAAAACTAAGAAAAGCCAATACTCACAGTGTTGAGAAGTGCTTCGAGCGCTTGAAGTGCAGCAACCTGAACTGCCAAAGCTGGTTTACCTTCTCCTTCATCTTTTGCTGCTTCTGCTACGCCATTGATCGATTGTTCAACTGGCACACTACAAGCTTCCTTGCGCTTTCTAGGGTTAATTTTTACAGAATCATTACCGACTCCCGGTACCTTCATTGATTTAGAAAATGAAGGATGTTCTCTCGAAGTTGAACCCTTCAAGTCAAAGAGTGCACTTCGCACAACTGCTGGTGCTAAGGCAGATGCCATCCCTGATTTCCAAATTCGAAGGAAAAACGATGATTAATTTCTCACACTTGAACTCGAACATTTACATCTTTGAAAAATGAGCAACGTAATATTCAATGCGATAATTTACAAAACGTGTTTTCACCTGCACCCATGAGAACAAAGAGCTGGCGAGATACATCGTAAAGCTTAATACGGAGGCTGGAGTACACTCCTCCAGAATGCCGGAAGTGGTCGGTCAATAGACGGACAATAGCAGCTCCTCTTGGTAACAACTGACTATCACGAGCCATCACGACATATCCAGATTCAGAACAAATACACCGCGGTTGCTCAAAATGAGAGAGTGCTAAAAAAAAAGTTTAAAACGGTGATGAGGAAACTGAGCATACTGTGAAAAACTTGCGTATTAGCATGAAAATTTTTAGTGAGTATTGTTGAGAGCTAAACCAAGACAGTCAAGGAACTGGTAAGGTGGAAAATAATGGAAGTATTAATACCCCCGAACACCACGTAAAGTTGCAGCTAGGAGTCCCAGCGCACCAAGGTGCAAGGATGGAAGTTCTGAACGTAAAGCAACTTGCTGGGAGGAAAATACGGTTGAGATCAAAGCTGAAGATGATTTCGAACCATCCACTCCAAGAATTCGCACAACGAGAGCCAACAGTGGGCCAATAGGAGCTGGCACCTGTATTCAATTCAATAAATAAATACTGTAAAAAGAACCTTCTAGCAATGGCCTAAATCTATGATGTGCACTATTTCAATCGACTTTGAATCCAAACATTCGATGCAGCACAACTTGCCAATATACATAACAATGACAAGAAGTTACAATCTTCCTGGAAGTAATGAAACCGTCGAAGAAATTTTGAAAACTAGAAACGTAGCAGCAGAAGTTAATGACTAGGCTGATACGCGTATATTCAACCAGTTTAATAAGAAGGCTCCCCAAATTTTGTCGTGCAGGGAGCCACCAGATGAACTTTCTGAAATAAGACATTATGGAAATATCAAGGTATCATTGACAGAAATATTACCGACGTTGGATATGGACTGGTCAACAGGTAGTTGCAGCATTGCAAGAGATAAGAGATACGAGGCAGAAGCTGACGCATGAAGTTCTTGCCAGGTTGGATGCCAGAACTAGCAGGCACAGCTGGAATTCCCAATGCCCGTGGTGGGTCCTGTCCCTGAGGCTGCAAAGCCCTAGCGGCACTCTCCCCGACAGCAGCTGTGACATGAAATATCAGCTTAATATCACTGTAATTATCACCCTCCGCCTGCCACTTAGGAGCAACATTGAAAGTGCAAAACTGTTGTTCAACAAGAAACCCTCACACATGAAGGATGATAAGCTAGTTACTTACGATCTTCCATGCCTCGGAAAGCAAAGTCGAGGTCAGAATTGATTGCAATTAAGACGCGACGTGTGAAGGAACTCCAAGATGAAGCATCTCCGTGCACTACAGGAAGGAACGCCAATGCTTTAGCACATTTCTGCATGAATACATAACACCCGAGTGGAATATGTAGTAAGCGGTTTAACAAGATAAGATTCATTTAATACATACCATGGTAACATTGGTGCACTCCCTAAAAGAAATGTCGAAATAGAAGTTTAGATTTGAGACGAGAGAAAAGGTTTCAAAAGTCAAGTCTATAGTAAAATTCGGGCAAAAAGATTAAGGGCTTACCTCACAGGCATTTGATTGACAACTACGATCCGTAAGCCGTGCAACCAGTAGTACTTCAATCTGCACACCTCAAACAAAACTTGCGTGAGATACAAAAAAGTCGACCATTAAAAAGGTCCAAGATGATTACGTCTCACAGGCTGCCAACGTTTGGAAGAAAAGACGTACGTTAATCGACTGTGCACGGAGACAGCTTGGGAAGCTCTTTAAAATTGCAATTAGCAGGTCCATTGCCTCATTCTGCAACCACAGGGCATCGACAATGTCAATTAACGAGCACACGTAATATTCCTAAATAAAAACTCAATGCTGAAAGTTGTAAACTCTGAACCCATGCTCAGACCAATAAACCCATCCACAAAATCATTCCTTCATCTTCTGAACAGCCATGTAAAATACAGACCAATAAGACATTTGAGTCCTTGTCTCCAATAACTTGCAACAAGGGTTGAATAAGCTTGGAGATGAGGCTGGAACCATCTCGCCGCACACCAATAATCTCTGTAAACCCAGCCAGCCTACACCCAAGAACATTGAGTAAAATTGCTGCGCACACGATCCCTAACTTACAACCTAGAGTAGCTTTCCTGTTGAAATTAAAAGTTAAGTACTCTATGTTTAATAGAGAGAACTTCTGAGCTCACCTAACAAAAAGGTCCGTAAGAGAAGCACAGGCGGCCGCTCTCACAAAAACAGGCTCTGTTTGTTGCTGCATGACAAATTCAATGTTCAGCTATAGAAGGAAACATGAAACAACTCAAACTCCAAAGCACCAGTAAGTTTCCATAGTTCATTCTGCAAAAAAGGATAGTACCTTCAAAAAGGGTAGTAGCTTCAGGGACCACGAATTGAAGCACTCCAGGAATCGCTGCCGAGAACACTCACGGCAGGTCACTCCAAGCAAACAAATTCCTGCCCACCTATTTTCAGCCTGAGAATACCCCAGTCCAGATCAATATCTTGATTATACTTCATCTCAACAACTCGCAATTATCATCACAACTTTCAGTAAATCTTGGAGGATTCACAACTGCATTGCAGGTCGTCAACCAAGTAACTGAAAGGAAAGAATGCTCACAAAACACAAGCACCCTTCTGCAAAACACATACCACGCTGTCGGAGAGCAACCTAAACACTTTCTCCATCCAAGCATCGTTCGCTGCTTTATTGGCATTCAAGTCAGATTTAGTCTTCAACCCTGAAGCGACAGGCGACCGCGAAGTATCCCGCAGCAGGCTGTGCTGTCGAATGGACGCCACAGCATTGGAAAGAAGAGCCGGCATCTCGCTAACATCCTTCCCCTCGGCAAGATGAGTTGCCATCACAGCGCGCAGCAACATAGGTTTCAACCCCTCGTCGTCCATAATGCAGTGAGGAGGTGGTGCGGTGAGAATCCGAAGCCGAAATCATGAACGACTGGCATGAGCCAGAGGAATCGAGATGGAGACGGAGGAAGGAGGAGGCCCTCGGCAGGGCAGAAGCAGGGGAATCGAGAGCTTAAGCCCTAAACCCTTGCCCAGCAGCAGCACAACCCTGCCTGCCTGGGACTCCAACACCACTTGCTTTTACTTTCTCGAACAGGCCGAGAGGCCTCTGCTGCATCCTTTTACTTTGTTCCGTACTTTTGCTTTGTTTCATGCTTTTACTTTTCGCACGGGCTGTCGCCTCCTTTGCGAGCTTTTACTTTTTGGCCAATGGAATCTATCCTTCTTTGAATTCCTTGCTACTCTTGGAGAACTCCTGCCTAACGCCCATCAGATAACTGATAACTGATAATTTTGTTTTATTTCTTTCCTTACGTCAGGGGTTTAACTCAAAAATAGAATTTTTCTTATGTTTAAACTACAAATAAAACTCACAAGTACATAAATGGATGCAAACAACATTAAACAGATTTAGTATTTTTTTAAACAATGTATGCATGTTAAATTTTTAAATAGTATTAATAATGGAAATAACAACTTTATATGTATGATGACCAAAAAAAAATTATTTTATGTGGATGTTTTTTTAATATGTATTATATATAATTTTTGCTTCAATACCATGATTTTATTTTTGTATTATTGTATTTTTTTTCAATGAGATTATTGTATATTAAATTAATTATTGTTCTATATCAATTATACTCTTTAATATTTAAAAATATTTATATTTATATTCATATTATATTATGTTATATTTTTTTATCAAGTATCTATTTTATAGGATTAAAAAACTAGAACAAAAACATATATGTGGTGTATATATGTATGTAGAGAAAAGAAAGATCACATAATAGTTAACATAGTATAATAATTGCATATAAATATATATTTAATTATGCCACTTTAAAAAAAATAAAATCCTATTAAAATAAGATATTTTATAATAAATACATAATTATTTTATATATACATATATATATACATATAAATATAGTCTAAATAATTTTAATTATATTTTAAAAATAATTATATAATTCAAAATATATAAAAATTTCTAAAATTAAATATAAAAATTAATTAAATATTTAATATATTATCTTAATATTTAAATTTTTTTAAATTATAAAAATCTTAAATAGCATATATTTTAAATTTTAAAAATAAAATATAAGCTTTTATATATATATATATATATATATATACATACATACACACAAGATTGGTGCATAATTAATACTTCATTTATAATATACTTCATTTATAATATACTTCATTTAACATCTAAAGATTCTAATATTCTAATATCTATTGTTACCTTATCAACAAGTTTTAATCACATCTAAGATCTTAAAATGTTATTATTTAAGTTCTATTACTATTTTGATATATAACTTCCATATTATATCCTTGGACCATATTACAGCCACTATTGACATATTGATAACAAATAAATGATGTCTTTTATGAATTCATTTATTATTAATTATGACATATGAAGTTTATGTATAAATATAGCAACCAAATTACTCATAAGATATCAACAATAAATCCACATGCACAAGATTATGCTATTATTTCTTATGTACTTCTATAATCATTTACAAAAAATATTTATTATTATTTTATTTTTTCTTAAAATATTTTTTGCATAATTTGAAGGTCTTTGTTAAAATATCTAAATTTTTAAGTAAATAAATTTAGATAGAAGTATACAAAAATTACTTATTTTGATAAAAATTTTATTAATAAAACATTAAAAAAAATTCTACATGTGGATTAAATTTTTTTAGTATTCTTAGATGCATCATATAGCTAAGCAACTGCTTTCAGAAGTCTCTTATATCCAAAAAATTACCATAGAAAAATCTTGCAACTTAGATACTATTTCTTCAAATATTATGGTCCTTAAGGTACTTCTACTAAGTCTTCTTGTTAATATATATATACATATATATAGATGCAAGATTAAGGCCATTATCTATCTTATTAATTTTTTGCTTATATTTTTGTCTTGGTTCCAAATTCTTAAGTATTTTTTTTAAATAATAGCTATTTTAGTACATTCACCTTTTGTAAAAATATTTTTTTACTAGTCTTTTATTTACTTTCTTAGTTTATACATAAATATTTAATTTTTAGCCAATATATCTAAATTAACATCTTTGATAGTATTTATTTTTTCATAAAAATTAAAAATTAAAAAAATCATTATTTATATTTCTATAAAATAATAGTTAATACTTTTATAAGATTTTTTAAGATTCTTAAATAGTCTTTTAGAAACTACTACATATACTATATGCTTATAGAACATTCTATAGCTTTGAAAATATTTTTTTATAAGTTTTTATAAAATCTAGTGATATATATATATATATATATATATAGAAAGATAGATAAATAAATCAAGAAACACCTTAGTATTATCAACATTATTTTTAAAGCAATCCAAGTGTTGTATTAATTTTGACATTGTATCTAATTTTGTTTCTAATATAACATCATGTTTCTCTAATATCTTTAATCTCTTCATATACTATCTATGTTTCTTTAATAAATCAAAAAGAATATTTTTTTTAATCATATATATATATATATATATATATATATATATAAGCAGATTACTTTTTTTTATTTTTAATATTATTACATCTTAAAGGTTGTAAATTACTTGCTTTTGAGTTAATATCTTATCTTCTATTGTTTTTTATTTTAAAAATACAAAGAAGTTCAAGACAAGTATATTAATTAAATTTATTAGAAGTATATATTTAATTAAGAATTTATTCAATAATTATAATTATTATTACATTAAAATTTCTTAAGCCATTTTAATAGAATCATTTAAGTAAGATTTATAGGTATTATTCTATTTGGCACCAAATTGGCTTGGCTTATACTTTGGTTGAAGATATTTCTAGATATTTTGGTGATTATTAATTATTTTAAAAAATAATTAGACCTTCTTGTTGAAATGCTTTAAAAAAATATGTGTATAAAAATAAAATTAATAAATAGTGAATAATAAAATATCTTACTTTAATATATATTTTTAAATTTTGACATTGTATATGTAACTTTGATTGGAATTAAAAAAACCTCATTGAGTAATATTAGTTTGGTTTTGAGAATGATATAAAAATTTCATTTCTCATAATACCAAAATTTATTAATGTTAGTAAATCAAATAAAAATAATATTAGATATAATAATTGATTATTAAAGTAATAATAATATAGATTAAAATCAAATAAATAAATAAAATTATTCTATTGATAGAGTTTAACACAATAAGTAATTACATATAAGGTCAAGATGATTCAGTACAAATTGATACAATTTGGTAATAATTACTAATGTAAAAAATATATAGATATATTTAATAATAAACTCTAAATCTTGTAATATATATAATGTAGATAAAAAAATTAAGATATAATTTTAATTATAAAATATCTCCTATTAAATATCAATAATATTTAGTAACAATATTAATTATGTGATTCAACAATACTAACTTAATATATGAATTTAATCAATAATTTTTTTATATTATTTTTTAATCTTTATTATAAATTTTAATCTAATATCTTATTTTATAAACTTCTATATAAACTAAAATATAACATAGAGATATCTTTGTGAAAACCTTTTTATTATGCTTTTTCAACTAAGATTTGTCCAAGCAATATAATTTATAATTTATAAAAAGAATATTCTAAATCTTCTTAAAATCATTAATCAAAATAAATAAATAAATAAATAAATTCTAAATTGTAACCAAATGATGTCAAAGAAATGCAATCTTTGAAAATAATTGCTCCAAATCAATTATTACATATTTTCTTCAGTGACTTCTAATAATTTTAAAATCTTGTAATTTTTAGACTTATGTAATTTGAATTATATGATTCAAAAATAGATTGGTAAATGATTTTCTTAAAGATATATTTATAAAATAAATATAAGTATAAGAATGTAAATAAAATAGAATATTTAATTCTTTTCTATAATATTAATTATTTCAATTCTTATGTAACAAGTTTAAAATTTTAATAACATATTTAAAAAAAATAATGTGGACATATTACTAAAATATTGACCATATGGTTATACAATTAAGGTACAAGAAGACACCCAACACTTATTTAGACCAAGTTGTAACTTATTAAAAATTAAAATAATTATCATTATTAAAATTTATTATAAAAATAAATTTATTTTATTATTATAAAAAATCATATTAGATAATCTTACTCTAAGTACCTCTTTAATTATGATTAAAGAACAAAATAAGACTAAATAAAATTAAATAATTTTAAAAATCAATTAAACAATTAATGAATAGTTTTTATTTAGAATCCAATTTTTTTGAAGAAAACACCTCTCACATTGTATAGATAGACACTAATTTGAAGAACCATAAATAAAAATAAAAATTTCAATTATACCAAAATATGAGGTTCATTTAATTAGAATATAAATATAAAATGAGAAATATATCAGGATATAAAATCATAATTCTTTTAAAATAAAGTTTAAAAAATTGTATAGATAGAAATGCATAGTCAATAAAACATATGCTATTAATAAAACTATGCTTTTAGATTACATTCTAAGTAAAAATTAATATGGCTGAAATTTTTCTACTTTACTTATAACAAAGGCCAACCTACAGCCATTATTGATCTTTTAACTAACCATGATATATGGATTCACAATATTATAAGATCATAACAAATTGCATCACATATAAGTAATTATAAAACTATGTTTTGTTAAATAAATTAAGCCCTGCTACTATATTTTAATGTCAATTTTCTACTTAATTTATTACAAGCTTGGTGCAAAAAGTACTTAATACATTTATATCTTCAATTGTTCCTATTCTAACATTTGATAATTTTGCATGTGATTTTACCATTTACATTTTGTTCTATTTAATCAAAGTTGCTAATTTATTATATAGAACTTTGAAAGTGTTTTTAAAATTTTAACAAACATTTGCTATATTTTAAAAAATACTATTTCCTAATACAAGGTTTATTATTGACAAAATTTATATATTACTTTACAAACTCTTAAGATTGCCTAGTACTTGATATTACTTAGGTGCAATGAACTAGTTCTAAAAATCTCTTAATTATTTTCCAAAATGTTAATATATTTATTATAATAAAAAGAAAAGATAAATAATCTTTTATTTCTTTCAAAAATAAATAATAAGAATTTATTTACAAGATATTAAGAAATCATAAAAAATATTTTAATTAAATAATCTAAATAGTCAAATAGATAATGAATTTAAATTTAAGTTTAAAAGATCACTACAGATATGCAATGGCTATTGAAGACTTTATTTATTTTTAAATATGTAAAAATATTTATTCTACATGAATTTTAATTTTTAACAAATAAATAAATAAATAAAATAGAATAAAATCTACCTATTGTTAATTATTACAAATGTAGAAGTTTATAAAAGGCATTATCTAGACTTGTGATATATGAGCAAAAGCCAAGATTCTAAGACATCAACTACATAATTTTCTCCTATTACTTTTTATTATAAAAAACTCATGGCTATTTATGACTATAGATTTTGTAACAAATTTGATGATCTTTAATGGTAAAGACTTAATTTTATTGATTTTACATTATTTTAAATTAATAAGTTATTATATATTATGTAATACAATTATTTCTTAAAAAAAGGTAAATAAGTTTTTTTTAATTATATTTTTTGTATGCATAAACTTCCAATAAAAATCATATCATATAAATAGTTACAATTTATATTAATTTTTTAGAAAGTATACTGTTTAAGTTTCAAATATTAAATTAAATTTTATATGAAGCAAAAAATTTATAAATGGTATCAAACATATAAATATAGATAAAATTGTTAATAAAAGTTTAGTCACATATGACTAAAAAAGAAGAAAGAAGACCAATAAGAAGTATATTAATAAAAGATGAAGGTATTTAGGATGATTGTTGCTATCTACAAAAGACTACAAAATCTCCAAACAAGACTAAATTGAGGATTGCTTTAATCTTACCTCCATATATCCTAGCTGACAGGAAGACCATATAGAAGCTTTTTAAAAACCAAAAAGCTGGCCTACCAATTATTTAAGTTATTAGATGTTTTTAAAAAGGCTTCTTAAAAGTACCAAATTTCTTAGAATTTTTTTTTGTAGTCACATGGCACACATAGGAATCTTATGTTTTTCTTATTACTTTTTATTTTAATATTTCTTAATATTTCTTAATATTTCTTAAAAAATAGAATTTCTATCTAATTTATATCTATTTTCTTTTGTTGACTTCTATTTACTTCTATTTATTAAATATTAAATAAATTTGTGACAAAAAGATGGCAAAAAAAATATTATATTAATTAAAATTTGGAACAATATCTAAATTCATAAATTGTATGTAAACTTATTTAATTTTTTTACCTTCCTGTTTTCACAAAATCAAATAATAAATTTATAAAATCTTTGATTTAAATTATATATATATATATATATATATATATTAATAATTATTTAATATAATTAATATCTTACAAAAGATTTTGAGTCTTATCAACATCCTAAATATTAACTAAAACCTTGGTATGAATAGCTTTAATTATCAATCCATGGTTGCATTACTGAAAGTTAGCAAAGTTAAACTTGAAATGCATAAATTTACTATTTAAATGAAATTTGAAAGACTGAATTGAGTCCAAATCATTACAACTAGTTCATTATCTCTAAATAGTTGAAGCTACAATTGATAGTTGAATGGTTTGTGTATATATAATAAGAACATTTCAACAACTTCAATCTGTTCAAAGATGTAATAAGATGGATTTTGAAACTTTTAGTAGAACTTTATATTGAAAAAATGATGTAATGAATGTAAGACAAATTGTAGTTTTAAGCACCTTCATGAATGTTTTAGAAAAATCAAAATCCTTTACAAGATTTTAATTTTTTGTTTTACTTTTAAAAAATCTATAAATGCACAGAGGAACTTTTTCAATATGTGTATAGTTTTTTTTTTTTTTTTTTTTTTTTTTTAAATAACTGAAAGTTTCAAAAAAATTCTAAAATACTCAAAAGTTTTTTTTATACTCATGTATTTTCATTTGTATATTTGTATATTTGTATATTATCAATAATCTATATAAAAATTGTTTTTAAAATTAAGTAATTCTATTATGATTTCATTAGTCTTTACAAAACTAATTGAATTTTTGATATTTGAGACACTTTTACAAATGAAATATTTAATTAAAATATAAACATATAAAATTTGTATTGGTTTTAAAATTTTGAAATTGATTTTTATTAAATGATATGATGACAAAGATTAAAAATGAATATTTATACATGCATGTATAAATATATTGATTTTATTTATACCTTTGTAATGAATATAAGTAGTATAAAAACAAATCATGCTTATCAACCATGTACTTAAAAAGTTATCAACCATGTACTTGGAAGTTCCATATTGAAGTGCACAAAATAGTTTACAGAGTATTAAACAGAACCTACATGATATAAATAATGGTTTGTACATCAAATTTCTTTGTTGAACGTGTTATGGATTTTTAAAATGCATCCTTTAAATTACAAATTCTGATAACTGATAAAATACATATTAAAAACAATATAAAGATATTAAAAAAATCAACAAAATTTCACTTAACTTAAATTTTTTAAATAATGAATTAAATTACACTAGTAAATTTTAAGTATAATAAATTGTGATATTTATTAAAATTATATGATGTCATATTTTAAACTTCCAAAAAAATTGCATTTTTGAGCCTGGGAATGATTGCCATTGATGTTCTCTCATATCAAAAGGCATCTTTTAAGAACATAAAATGATACCCTAATTAATTTTAAAAAATTACAAAAAAAGAGTCAAAGGACACACACACACAGACATATAAATATATATATATATATATATATATATATGTTCTGTTCATTATCTCTTCATTGATTATCTGTCTTCCATGTGAAATCCGTTTTTTTTCCCTTTTACGTCCTTAATTACACAAATTTTGTGTGGTGAATAGAGGGAGCTCTGTACTGCGATGGGTATAAAGTCCTCCAGATCCATCACTTTACGTTGCATAATAGAGTCAACTTAATGGAATTTAAAATTCCGTTCGATAATGAACCAGAGGATTGCGTCGGAGCGGATCAATTCAGTTATGCCGTCCGATGATGGGATTTATCATCCATCTATACCGCCATCTGGCACGCACGGATTCGCGAAGGGTATAGATAAATCATCCAAGAAGACACAGACAGGGGAACGTTCGTTCATTTACTCATTCATCGTATCTGTCGTCGCCTTCGTCGCCCTGTTGGCGCAGACGCCGGCGTAGGACCAGGACTTGCCTGACTTGGTGCTTCAATCTTCACTTTCGGTTTGTGGAGAAGCCATGGCTGGGTCGTTGCTCTCGACTCTCCCGGACTACGCGTTCCTCCTTGCCTGCGCCTGCTCTCAGGCTCTCGGGCTTCGCCGATCCAGAATTGGTTCAGCATCACGAATGCTCGAGTTTTGTGTCACAGAGACGGGTCTGGGATGGTCTTTGAAACCAGAGCGTGGAGGACCGGGAGTTTGTTAGTCGGTCAATATTTGGTTCAGATCTTCCGCGCTGGTACTTGAAGAGTCGCTGCTGTTGATATCACGTTTTGACGTGTTACGAACCGGGGCAGGTGCTGAGGAATATCCGTCTTTGTTTCGGAGGACAGGTTGGGGACTGTTAGGGAGAATGCACCCGTGGTGTTCGTTTGTGGGCAATCGGACAGGGTTTAGAAGCTAAGAGTTGGGGAATTTGGCGGAAAATAAGGAAGAGAGGCGCATTAGATGGATGGCATCAAGAAATCCTAACTTTGAGTTGCAAGGGAAAAGAGCTCAGCTTGCAATATGAGCGTTTTTTTTTTTTTTTTTTTTTTTTTTTTTTTTAATTTTTATGCGCGTTTGGTAATTAGAGGACAAGGTGGGCGGTGTTACTGAGCAAGTCTGGAGCAGAATACGAATTCTGTAGTTAAATTATTAAGGATTTTGGAGAAGGCGAGCTGATTTTAGGAGTTGTTGGGTTAGTTGAGTAAAAATGGTGAAGGAAACAGAGTATTACGAGGTTTTGGGGGTGCAGCCAGAAGCAACAGCTTCAGACATCAAGAAGGCGTATTACATGAAGGTAGATTTTATTTTTGTAGATGCTCTGAAAAAAATATGATTGCATAACTTTTGGCTTAAACTATGTATAACTTTTCGAAACTATGTTCAAGATGAAAGTGCGTCAGCATAGTTTTTTCTGCGAGATTCTTCAGACTTTCAGAAACAAAAAAAGAAAAAAAGAAAAAAAGAAAAAAAAAGAAAAGTGTGATTTCTGTCGGTGACAAGTGGATTCGCGGCAAAAAATTCTTTGACGGGTAGTTTCCCCTATCGTGTAGTGCACATGACTTGATCATCACCTTGATAGATAGCTGTAGTGTTTCAAACCGGGTACACCTAATTTGAATTTATCCTTGATTGAAAAATTTGTCAACTGACTATTGAGAAAAGTTAATGGTAGAGGAGGGGAACAATGCGCACTCATCTGATCTATTTGGTTACGTCATGTGTATGTATCATTGTAAGACAGCGACGAGTGTTCATACGTGTGCTGAATTTTTGTAACTGCAGGCAAGGGCGGTTCACCCAGATAAAAACCCCAATGATCCTGAAGCGGCGCATAATTTTCAGGTCGGTCTTTCAGTATAGATTTAACGTCGTGAAGTCTTTCAGTTCCCAACTCAAAGAGCATTGAATTCTTTGATTGCATCATCGATTTTTTTTTGTACACTTTTGAGTTAGATACCTCTTGATGTTAGAGACACTGAGCGCGAAATGTGTGGAGACATGGATTTAGGACACGGTCTTGTCCATCTTTTGGGATGTAACCTTGTCTTTGAATGGAATGCCGTTATGGTTTAAAGGTTTTAGGAGAAGCCTATCAAATACTAAGCGATCCGCAAAAACGAGCGACGTATGATAAGTTCGGGAAGCCGAGGGTTTCGCAGTACGTTCTACTTAACCTTAATGAGTGTTGGTTTTATGGGCCTGTAAGCCTCTCCAGCACTATTACTGTATTTTTGAGCAATTCTACGAATGTCCATATTCTTCCCTGCTTGCCAGGAGACCACAAGGCTTCAATTCGCAAGTCTTGCTTTGACTCCGTACATCATTATGCTTATGGTCTGTTTGCCTTCATTGATACGTTGCATAAGCATACAGCTATAGTGGCTGTATGTTTCAAGTATTTTGTTAGCTTTTTTTCATGTATGATCATGTTTCAACAATCTTTCTAGATTTTCGCTCGGTGTTAAAAAGCATACTAATTGTGCTTTCATAACTTGGTGATGGATGTTTAGGGATGCAATGATGGATCCAGCTGCAGTGTTTGGAATGCTGTTTGGGAGTGATGCTTTTCAAGACTATGTGGGCCAGGTATGCTGTTTCGAATGGCTTGGAATGTGACAAATGAACTACAATCCACTCTTAGTTTTCTGGCCCGAGTAAAAGTAGCATTTGTGAATTGGACTCTAGGTATATCAGCTTTCTAAATGGGATGTCTTTATTCTGGACGATGTTAAGATCATTTTTTAGTTTGATTTGTTATGTCCTTGACTCCATGGCTTCTGCTGTTACGACTGTGCCCTACTGCAAGTCTGATTTGGAATTCGGGAACTGGCTACTTATATGTTAACTAGTCCCTATAGGCGTTAATTGCACTCTTTGAAGTTGACATCATGCTCAACATTCTGATAAAGCACCTGACTTTGTCCTAAGTGCAGTTTTGTTTGTAATTGCAGCTTGCAATGGCGTCAATGGCATCAATGGATACTGACGTTAACGGTCAACCAGTGGATATGAGAGAAGCTCAAGCAAAATTCAAGGTTAACAAAGCTTTGACATGCGTATGTTTAGGATGGATCTCGACAAATATTTGAATTGAAACTGATCGGAACATCTGATTGGTAATATTCAGTTGGGAAATGTATTCAGGAAGCACAAAGAGAAAGGGAGGCTCAACTAGCGGTTCTTTTACTTGAGCGTATTGATCGGTACGTGAAAGGTGACAAGCAAGGATTTACTACTTGGGCTCAAGAAGAGGGTCTTCAACTTGCAGAAGCTGGTGCGTACGTATATATATATATATATATATATTTTAGAATTTTATTTCATCATAGTAGTTGTTCTTTGTTTACTGATGCTTAGGGACATACTTACAGGAATGTGCTGGTCAGTATTTTATTTTCTGGTCAGTATATCGGATTAATCGTAGGGATGTTAGCTATACTGTATGAGTGAATAGTGTGTCATACAGTAGTCGTGCCTATTGGTTAGTCCATAGTCGTTTCTGATGTCTCAAAATGCACGATTCAAATGCATACTTCCGCGATGTAGCATAAATCCCACGTTTTAGATTTTAGGACTTATTTGTAAGTTTATCAAACTTGAATAACACAGGGCCTTACTTGAATGTGTGTTTAAGTTTATGTTCAGCTAGCATCCTAATTCCATTTACCTTGGGAAGCTTTAATTTCTCGATCAGAGAACTCGGTAGATCGAATCTTTTATACAAGTATCGATTCGAGTATGGATTGAATGCACAAGTGTTGATAATTGAAAGCACGTACTTTATGCACATTATGGTTGTCGAACTAAATTAGTGGTTGAATTTGGCAGTTTTTGGGGAGGAAATGCTTCACACCATTGGATATATTTATGCAAGACAAGCCGCAAAAGAGATGGGCAAGAGCTTATTTCTGCTGGGGGTTCCATTCTTGACAGAATGGGTGCGTGACAAAGGTCACTTCATCAAGTCTCAAGTTACTGCTGCTGCTGGTATTTCCTATGTCGCTGTATTATTTACTGAAAGAGGATATGTACTAAGACTCGTTTTAACTACTTGCAGTGAGCAATTACATTATAATGCATTCCTACCAGATTCCATTGCATTTCGCACGAACTTGGGCGTTGTCAGGATGCTGTATGGTGTCTACTGTTGACGTCTATCAGTGAAGAGATACAATATTGCCTATTTGACGTAATTTTATAGCGCTAGTGACAACTGCTTGTTTCACGTGTGGACGTGCTCTGGTCTTCTCTGATATTTTTTTAATCTCATCTCATAGCGATACAGCATTTTTTTCAGTATTGCAAATCTTGTAATCGTAATGTTACCTGGTATTTGTGATTTTCTTCTATACTTTGTTTGTAGGTTCTGTTATATTTGGCTAATTTTGTCCACGATGGAGTATCTGGCCAGGTGCAATACAACTGATGCAAATGCAAGACGATCTAAAGAAAGCAATGGAGGCTTCTGACGGCAACGGGGAAGAAGCTGTTGAAAGTTACTTGGAGGCGAAGCAAAAAGTGATGTTGGACTCATTGTGGAAGCTCAACGTTGCTGATATAGAGATTACATTGTCCCATGTTTGCCAATCGGTATGATTACCAGACGCTCCAGCTATGAGCCATATCTTTCTACTCTTTTCGGTCACTGCATTGCTTACATACCCAGCTGTGCTGGTAGGTTGTGGATTTAAAGGATAGAACGCTCTGAATGCTGAACTTCGTTCCATGCCAACGCATTTTATACCATACATTTTAGAATCCCAGTTATACATTTTTTCATATTGTGCGATGATGCTTGTACATATTCACAATTTCATAGGTTCTTCGACAATCTGGTGTCAAGAAAGATGTGCTGAGGCAGAGGGCGAAAGCGCTCAAGAAAATGGGTGCCATATTTCAGGTAAATTTTACACGATGCTTCTGTAAATTGGGTTTTGAAACGCTGCAACTGATGACTTATTAGTAGGGTTTTTGAAGTTCGTAACTACACAAGGTATATTCAGCGAAGTGCGTAAGTCACATGGCAATTGGTTATCAAGTTTGGTTTATTTTTAGGGAGCCTAATCCGCGTAGCACGGACAAGTATTTGTCGGCACCAAGTCTTGATTGCACAGATTTCAAATAATTTGTGTGACTGATGATTCAGGGTGTGAAGGGGACCCAGAGAGACCATAAATTGCATCGAAAAGACGGAAATCTTTCGGACTCCGTAGACCCTCCTAAATTTGAATCAGCACCGAGATCCTTCAGACAGGCTAAAAGTGCCAGCTTCAACCAGGTTAGTGACGATAATTCTCAATCCTTGTACCACTCTGTAACATGAATCGGAGTTCATGATGCTCACTCCAACTTTTGAAATGCCCAGAATTCTCTTGGTATTGTAATATCTCATTGGACGGCCATGGTTATAAAGAGAGTAGCTTTTGAGAATTAATTGAGATATGTTCAATGATAGTTAAACTGGGGTTATGTGAAATCACACCAACGCCTAGTTGTTAAGAATCCTATCCTATAGTTTTTATCTAAGCGATTGTATTTTATCCTTGACGTTGACGTTGGTGACTGGCCAAGTATTAACAGGACAAAAAAATGTGCTAATTTTTTTTGTAATCAATATTGAATGATGTAGTTAATTAGCATGGACATTCATATCCAGTCTCTATCGCCCCTCGTAATTTATCAGACATTTATTCCCATCAATAGACTGGAATGAGAAGTGGTCTGAGAGACTGGATCTACTGGATGAGTATGTTGCAGGACAAATCAAGGCTCTTGCCTAAGAAAAAGGGGTATTCGGGAAAAGGGTGCATGTGTTACACATGACGGCCTCATTCTTCGCTGGGTGCTATTTCTGATTAGATTTTCCCGGTGGATGTCCAGGCTTCAGGATCTGGTTGATACTGAAAAATAACATTTCTGGATAAATGCTCCGCCTTGGTGAATTCTCATCTTCTGTTCTCCCGTTTGTCAACGAAGACAGATGCTGCAATCTAGATACACATGCTGGGGCCGTGATTAGGGAGGTCTGAAACCCATTTATTTTTTCTCATAGGGTGTACTCTCTTATTAATGTTTCCCTTCCGTCGTCTGCGGCATCTTGACGAACAGTAGCAGACTTCTTAGAACTTCAAAGCTCTCCAGGAGCACTTCTTGATTGAAGTCACATGTGAACATCGTTCAGGCCTGCAATGAGAAGTTGAAGGCCCCAAAGGTACAGCTTTTGTAGATGATTAGATCTTATTTTTGCGTTGTGAGTACTTGTTTGCAGAGGTTATTCTTTATAGTTTTCATTCTTATCAAATATTTGTAATTTGATTGTATAAGTATTCCTTAAAAAGTAGTCGTGTAGATCAAATTCCGCTCACCTTCTGTTATCCTTTATTGGTTTGAGATAGTAAACGTGCCTAATGTATTGGTTATGAAGGATAAAGATATTTAAATGTTCGTTTTTATTTACTGCGTATTATGGTTGTATGCAATCTCAACATGTAAGGTATATAAATATTATCCGGTTTTTGTGTGGAGCCTTCAAATAATAGATAAATTGATTTTTCATTTCAAAGTTGTGCTGATCCCTCATAAGCTTTTCTATTCCAAGTAAATGGAGGAGTTTACATTGCGACATGTTCACTCCAACATGCACCATATAGGCATCATGTTTTAAGGCCTCTATAATGTGTAACCTATAACCATGACATTATTATGCTGCTCAGTGTAAACGCAACGAAACAAACTGCTCCAGGCTTTCTGAGACTTTTCAGAAGACGTAATTCAGAGTAATCGCCCAACATAATCCTTCTGGGTACGAGGTTTTTTGGAATTGGATTCATAGGCTATATTTTTGCCCCACTTTTGCAATCATGGAGAAGACGAACTTCACAGCATACAAGTAAAAGCAATGAAAGGGGCAAAGTTGGTGACAGGGCACGCCCAGTAATCCGCCACAAAATGACCTATCAGATTGACATGCCTCTGATGTTTGTCAATTAGAAACTTGAATGATGAAAAGTGCAGAAATAATTGGAATAAGTCAGACGACACCCACAACAAACTCTCAAACATGGACTCTCACCACCATAAGTTGTTGATTTTATGCATGTACTTGAACATATAAGTTATGTTTGAGGAGTAGAATGGACCTGAAAAAAAATGTAAAGAGAATGTCGCAAGCAAGGTGAGTGAAATGTGTGAATTACCCAGAGATTACAACTTTTTTTGGGGAGAGGAGAAAGTTAATTATTCAAAAATATGTTTGATACATTTTACTACCATGGACTATTAAAACTACGAATTGGTCATTTTTGGATCCTTAATTTCAGAATATTGTGGAATGCCAAAAAGGAAGTGTCAATGGAAGCCCAATCAAGAAGACAGGGATTAGACCACATGTATTCTTTGGAGAATTTCAACATCTACATGAATTATAATCAAACATCCAAACGAACTTCACTATGAAGAAGCCGCTGCTTTGAGTGGAAGTAATTTTTTTAATTGAAAACTGAAAATTGAAAAAAAAGGAAAAATAGAAATAGCTACGGCTCAAAGCAGTGTACAAAGTTGGGGACAAAAAGAAATCTACATCATTATACTCCAACTCTGCTTCATTGCTGGGGAGGAGGTGGCCTATGCATCATCTGCTGACCCATGTTGGGAGGTGGGGGACCAGGAGGCCTCATGCCTTGGTTCATTGGAGGCCCCACTTGGTAACCCTGTGGAGGTGGCCCTTGATTATAGCCCTGGGACGGACCATCTCCCATTGATGGAGGTGGCCCTCGCATGCCAGGAGGGGGACCAGGAGGAAATCCCCGAGGGGGTCCTCCCATCTGTGGAGGACCACCCATCGGTGGACCTCCAGGGGGGAACATCGGACGATGAGGGCCATTCATGTTTTGTTGGGGAGGTCCCATCTGGTGAGGGGCACCCATAGGAGGTCCGCCTCGTTGGGGTGGGCCTCCCATTGGAGGACCGCCAGACATTGGTCCTCCTCCAACATGATGTGGTGGTGGTGGAGGTCGATTAGGAGGAGGTCCACCAGAAGGCGGGCCGTTAGCACCCAAAGACGGGGGCCCTTTCTGATCAGCGGGTCTTGGTTTGAAATAGAGTTGAAGCTGCAGACACGCACATCCAAAAAAACATTAATCCAAATTATTTTTTACAAAAAAGAGTCGGACAGGAAGAAAACTTTTCCCAACCTCCCAACAAGCAACTTCCGGAAAGATCACAATTGCCATGCGATTGGCATCCCCACATTACTCTAACCTCTAAACTAATACAAGTAGGTTTGCATAAGCACATTGCAAATCTCGAAAGATATGACGAGATAGACGAAAATTACTCTTGTCACAAGCTGCACTTAATACACGTTAAGATTACCCACAATCTAGTCAGATAGTTCGGTATGCTTACCGTAAACATTTTTGTGTCTGGGTCCCAGTGAGTGAAAAACTTGTTTGAAACTTTGTCAATTTCAGTGCTGGGAACCTGAGGAGACACATGCAAAGGTCAGAAGAAATCCTTAATGTTGAGTACCATATCTTATGACTTACACATTTCGGTTTATTATGCAACAAACATACTTACCTACCTAAACATGTGTTTGATATGCAAAATCTTGCTTTTTTAAAAATCAACACGAACAAAAATAAGACGTAGCAAAAATATATACAAGCTCTATACAACAGGGATTCTCATGAAGTGAAAATCAGCATCAATGACCTTGAAAGCAATGATTTCGTAAGGTTCGGCAGCAAATAAAAGGTATTGGTAGCGCTTGTCCCAAGCCTGTACCCTCTGCAATCAAGAACAGTGAAAGTGATCAGAAACAATATCTTCGATAGTTCAAACCAGGGAAAAGCAAACATACATTTCAATTCTCAAGTATAATTTCAGTCTGACCACGTCCAACAGCACAACTAACTCCGTAACGAAGTGCACCTCAAATTGCAATTTCGTAATCACACAAAAACTACGACATGAATCTGGAATTTTTCGACTCCACTGAAGTCAAAACTATACCTATCCTTTGTAATGAGAATACCTTTTTCAGATATCTAACCTTACAAAGAAGTTAAGTTCGGATAGGCGGAATTTACCTGTTCATAAGATGACATAAATCGATGACGAGGCTTGGTCCCCTCCTCTATTTCAGGGTATTCAATCTGTAAAAATATTGATGTTAACTGGAGGAAAACTTCACTCATAAACTGAAAAGGATAACTATGACAAATAGTCCCTGTCAATGAGGTCCATTACAAAAATAAAACAATATAAATAAGCATTTGACATGAGCATACCTGGAAAAGTAGTGAACGCTGTCTAGTCTCCTGATCAAATTGCTTCGTTACTCGATAACCCGGGCGACCAATTTTAACTGAGGGAAATCATACAACTGAGTCAGTCAGGGGATCAATGCTCAGACAAACATCAACGTTGAATCGAATCAAGCACACAAAAGGTCTTCATGCACAAGAATCTAGTCATAGCATGAAGAGCAAGTGCTCAAAATAATGTAAACACGAGTGACTAGGATGAAAAGCGAAACCCTAACAATGTTCTCCATAGCGGAATAGCATGTCAAATGCCTCAAAGAATTCTCCGCAAACCCGTAGGTAACGCAAATCACTAATTTTCCAAGGTTCTTGACATAACCCGAGCAATATTTCGAATATCCCATGTAGCTCAAGACAAGAAGTATTCAATAATCTGTAATCACCTGTTTTGCGTGGATTAACTTTTCGTTTATTAGGTTGAGGCTGGGCAGGAGCATCTTTGGCTTCACGAGCTGCACGTTTCGCTAAGTTGGTCTGATGCCGTTTCCCCTGAGTGTGAGCCAAATAATTACCCTCGTTGTTGTGGAGCGTCAAACAAAGCTTACATTCATAACTGCACACAACATAAACCGCTCAAACCTCAACGAGATTTTCGCCTTAACGCAATCAATTTTCATTTCACCACAAATCTACACACATACTGCAGGAAAATCTAAGCAAGCAGACAGGGAAAAAAAAAGTAGCGGCTCTGAGGACCAACCCAGGCTCATAAAAACCGCTAGAAACGCGAACCCTAAACCAATTTCTAAAAACACTCACAGATTTTCAAAGAAAAAGCAGGAACAGCCTACCTCCCAAGATGATTTCGCATGAAATAGGGATCCTTGGCAAGGTCGATGGTCTCCAACGCCAAACGCCGAAGGCGCTCCCGGCGATCAATGGCCTCGTTCTGGGCCGAGGCAGCGCCTCCGCTCCCAGGCTTGCTGCCATAATCGCGGTCCATGGCGCAGCGAGCTTCCCAGCAACAAACAAAACACACACACACGCACACGCACACGCACACAAATCGGGTGGAGCCCGAGTGGAGCGAGAATTCGTGTGCAGGATTAGGGTTGAGGGTTTCGTCGCGCGACGAAGACGACGAGGACACCCGTTCACACTCTGAATCTTATACTCGCGACCACGCCGAGACACTACTGGACTCACTACTTACTACTTACTACTACTCTTGTAGAGTGTGACCTTCTCTTTGCAAATAATGCACGATGGAGGATGGCGATGCTAGGCAATTTGTCTTTTGTGTCATACCCACCATTTTTATGATTAGATACAGTGATAGATGTATTCTTTGGAGCTTTAAAATTTTTAATATATATTGAAAATAGATTAAAGTATATATTTGATTTATACATTGTTTTTTCATGATAAAATTGAAAGTGATTTATTGGAAGTTAATGAATCATTGAAGAGCATGTTTGGCAATAGTATTTTTTAAATCTAAATAATTTAGTATTCCTTGTAATTTTATTTAGTTTTTAAAATATTTGTTCTTATTCATAAATTTTGAAAGTAAGTTTACTTTTATTATATATTTCTTTGGCCTTAATTTCTTTAAACACATAGTATTTGTTGACCCAATTTCAAATGTATGTGTGTATTTGAAGAAATTAAAATTAATCTATGGTACACATTTGTTTTAGCTACATCATTGTTTATTTGTAAGTATGTCCCTTGTATATATTTCATTGATATAATAATAATAATAATGAACCAATTAATTTATACATACTATTATTTTAAACACTTCTGTTGCAAATTATATTTTAAAATATTTACCAAAAAAAAATGCCCTGTGCATTAATTAATCTTCTTCAGAAAAATAAACTTGTAAAGGTGTTTGATCCAATATGAAAGTTCTTATGTAACATCATTATCTACTTGAATGCAATGCCCATGTTCAGTCATCATGAAAGTCAAAATCAACTTTAAATTTATCCAATCTTCAAGAAAAAACAAATTCTTTCAGAGTTTTTTTTTTTTTTTTTTTTTTTTTTTTGTCAAAGGTATCAAGTAATTTTGTGTATATGTCACTGAAAATAGTTCAATTATTAAGCGCTATACTTTTAAAGTTGATATTGTATTTGTTTTTAAAATAAATAAATAAATATATATATATATACATAAAAAAATATACATGAAGACAAAGGTAAAAAATCACATAATCGAATTTCTTTGTTCAGTTAAGCAGATGTAAATCCAAAAAGCTGTAACTAGACAATAACAATAAAATAAACAAGTTGCAGCAATGTTACCAATTGTAACCTGCTCACAAGTTTGAAAAATAATAATGAAAAGACTAATTTATGATTCTAAGTTGACCCATACATATTTTAAAATTATTCATAATATTTATGTAAAAATAAGTGTAATAGAAATGTCTTATAAGTTAATATGTATGTATTATATTGGACTTGTCTGCTATATAATCAAATTGCCCCTATAAAGATTTTAAAGAAAGGCATGGATATTATTCCAATATCTCCTTGGCAAGGTAGAGTGAGGGGCATTGCCCACTTGTAGTATGGTGTATGCCCTATTTTGGTCGGATATTTTGGATATATTTTGGTCAATCTTTGAAGGTATTATAGTTTTAGTGCACAACTTGATGAAATCGTGATTAAATGTGAATGTTATTTTAAATCTTAGTAAAACAACACTATTCTATATTTCTTTCTTTTTTTGTATATGATTTTATTTTTATTTTTTATCACTTAGAATATATATTTAAAAATAATAAATATTTATGAATTAAATTATTATTATTTTATTAAAAACTATAATATATTTTGATAATAATAACAATATAATACAAATATTGAGTCTTAAAAAGTGGTTAGAATGGACATACTTAAGTAGAGGACTATAATATAAGATGTTTTGTTCAAAGGTTTATAAATAATACTTTCATAATTCATAGAGAGTTTTAATTTAATATAATATTTTAAAAATATTTTAACTTCTTAGATTTTTCAAAGTCAAATTATAAAAATTTAAAAAATTGCTAGGTGCACACCTCCCTTTTATTACATCGACACCTTCCCTTGCCACACACCTCCATATACACATAATAATATCATTTATATATTATTAGTTTGTATTTCACGACCTTATCTTTTAAAAATTGTGGACAATTGTGCTTATTATGCCCAATTTTTCTACACCCCATACATTGCTTTTCCCATTCTCCACCAACTCAAATGTAAAAAATTCCTATTCAGTGCTTAAAGAGAGAAGATAGGCCACACTACTGGTAGGTCTTCATCTTGTGTATATTACTGTGATATTATTGTACATAGGAGTGCATGGCACAAGGAGGTGTCCATATAGTAAAAAAAAGGGTGTCTACCTAATAATTTCCAAAATTTATATGCCATAATATATTTAAAATTTTAGTCTATCTTAAAAAAAGAAATTATAACATTATAAATTATATGAAAAATATTCAAATTTTATGTTTAATAGATTTTTAAAAATTATTATTATTATTATTATATGACATTGCAATTATAAATATGTGAATGTATACATATATAAAATTTTAAAATCAATAAAATTATTGATTTTTTAAAAATAAAAATAATATTATAAAAAATATTATATCTTTAGAAAAAAATTATATATTTTTATCAATAGAATAAGTAAAAATCCTAAAAATTATTAATTTAAATCTAATAGAAAATATTTAGAGAGTTGTTGGTAGCTACCTTCTTAAAAATTGACATTCTTAAAGATTTCTTGTAAATAGAGGTTTTATTTTTTTAAATATTATACTTCTATTTTAATAAATAAAAATTAAAAAAATAATTTTTTTCAATAGGAGGTGTTATCATTAGAGAGAAAAAATAACACAAGAAAATAATACAAATAAATAAAAAAAAAGTATGTATTTTGTATTATAATGCACACAGAGATGAAACAATTAGCATAAAAAAATTAAAAGTTGTTCAATTCTTAAAAGCTACAATTTATCTAAAAAAAATTTTTAAAAATAATAACATCATTAATCCTTTATAATAAAGGAATATCATATCAATAAGAATAGAAGCAAAGAAATTTCAACACTTACCTTGTAGTATTTTTTTAAAGTAGATTATACAAGAAAGAAATGCAACCACAAATTGATAATATGTTGGCAATATTATATTGTTTAAAAGATTATAATATGATATTATTAAATATTATTTAATTTAAAATACATGTAGATTATAAGATAAATCATAATATATAATAAATATTTTATTAATATATTTTATAGATTTAATTGATTAATTAATTTAAATATTAATTTATATAATAATTATAGTTGTTTGATAGTAATCTATCCAATAGTAATAAATTTTTAAATAATATTTTTTTAAGAATAGTTTTTTATCTTTAAATTTTAAAAAGATATAATAAAAAAATTAATTCAAATTTAAATAATATTAATTTATTAAATTTATTATAAAAATGATGTATTAACATATATAAGATTTAAATTGCTTATATTGAATTATGTTGGCTATAAAGTATAAACTTACCAAATTAGGCATAATAAAAAATAAATATTAAAAATTAATATATATAAAAATAAATAAAATAAACAAGTCTAAAAACTTTCAATTTGTTTATTAAATTGATAATTCAAGAATAAAAAGACTAATCCAAGATAAGATATTTGAGAGTTATCTAATAAAAATATAAATAAAAATATCCTAAAGAAAAATAGTCAAAATTACAAATATTCCAATAGAAGATGCAATGCTTTAAAGTAATATAATATGATTTGATGAATCAATGCATAAAAGATGCTATAATTGGTGTGAGTTTCTAAAATGACTCACTGGTTGTTTTTCTTATCAAACTACATATAATGAGTTTTAAAAGGGCAAATTTTGCCTAATACCGTAGTTAAAATCTTAATAAAAAGGGTTGTCTAGATTGCACCAATAAATCCTATTTCTAATGGTATTAAATCAATTTAGCAAATCATTAGTAAATGAACAAGAATTCTAATCATACAAGAAAAATTATAATATTGTTAGAAGGCTTTTGGTCCCATTAGTATATAATATTGTAATTACTAGGATAGAAAGAATCTTTGTCATATTACCTTAATCCCATGTCATGCCACGTCTTTTTTGATCACCTTCTTCAAAGCCATAGCCATGACTATGTCTTCTACAACCACATTCTTTAATTATGTGATTAAGTTTATATTTTTTAATTATAACCATGGTTGTACCTTCAACCATAGCCATGGCCTTGCCTTCAACCATAATCAAGATGAATACCCTTGACTATGTATCTAAAATCATGGCCAGTCTACTTAAACCTGTCTTTATCAATTTAATTAATAAATTGAGATTAATTAATAGTCATGGTCCTTCAAGGCGCCATTGGCTGTCTTTGGCTTATCAAGCAACACTTCAAGGTTGGATCCTATACCAAATGCCAATCTCAAGTTTACTTCTCCAAGATCCATTAGATTCCTAGCAATTTTTTTCTTTGTCGGTGGTGAAAATGCCTTGTGGTATCTTATTTGGCTTTGTAGTAGGATTAAAAAGCCAAGCTATTATTTGATTCTTGTATTGTAATGTTTATAATTAATTTCAATTCTAATATTATGTTTATATTCAACATCAATCTTATATTGCGGCATTCAATCAACTTTAATTTTGTTATTGTAGAGCCTTGTCCGTTGTCAACCTTGTGTCATTATTAACCAATGTTGCCTCGTCAATTTGATTTGACTTCACATCTTTTTTTGCTGCCTTATTGTTATAATATTGTTGGCATCTCAATTTGTATGACCTTTACATTCTATGATTGTTATTATTCCTATTGACAATTTTGTCAATGTGATTCTTGTTCTTTTCTTGATTCTTGCTGCCTTGTGGTGTCTTGCCAAATATATCAATGTTTTTTATTCCTTGTTATTATAATGTATTGCTAATTTGGCCAATATCTTTTATTATTATTATTAAAAATTATATCAAGGAACTTATATAAGATTATAATAAAATAATAGAATATATTATTATATTGTAATTTAGTCATAATGTGAAAATATTATACATGTATATTTAATATATAATTTATTACGCAGCTAAGTGAGAGCCATATTAGTAGATTTTATTAATTATAATATATAATTAGATTATTAGTTTAAAAGAGATCTATTTAAAAAGGCTATTATTGAGATTTATATAATATATATATATATATTTTTTTGATAGTAACTTTTGAGATTGATTTTATATTGATAACAACTTTTATATATTTTGAATCACCTTTATTAAATATTAGTGACCTTTGAAATCTTATTTTATTTTATTTATTTGATATTTAGAATACATATTATATAAATCTTATTAAAAAAATAATTAAAAAAGAATTTTTAATATAAAAAAGAATTTTTAGGCCATCCATGTGGATGAATGGAGATGGATGATAGAAATCTCTACTTCTATTGGCAAAAAATCATATCCAATGGACTTCAAGGAGATTACTTGAAGCCTTATTAGGGATTAGGATTCTTTTTTGAAGGCATTTGAACATCAAAGATTAAGATCACCAAATATAGGTTTTTGGCCACAGTTTTGGTGTAAAAATTGAGTGATTTGGAATTTTTCTGAAAGAGATATAGGTGCTTAAAGTTAAGGTGTCAAAATTGTACCTACTATCATTCTTTTAGATATAACTCACGCATACAGAAAGCAATAAAAGAATAGAAATTGAGGTTAGAAATAACACTTTTTTGGCTATATTTTGCATATATTGCTCAATAAATTCCAAGTTAGAATAAAAGAGATATTGGAAGTTGAAGTCAATGCTTGCAATCTAAAGACAATAAGTAATCTTATTTAATTAGAGATTGTGTTTTTAGCTATATCTTAAGCAATTTAACAAGTTTTTGGCTCAAAAATTTTAAAAGTGTGTATTAGGGATATACACCTTAGAGATTTATAGAATCTTTTAGAACATTCTAGAGGCTCTTGAGTTAGTGAAAGTTGGTTGAGAAGCTTCTTAGTTGATAAAAGTAGCTTGAGAAGCTTCCTAGTTAGTAGAAAGAACTTGAAAAGCTTCCTACTTGGTAGAAGCTGCTTGAAAAGCTTCTTAGTTTGATGGAAGCTGCTCAAGAAGTATCCTAGATAGGAATATATATGAAAGTCAAGGTTGAAGAATTCTTCAATCTTGACAATACATCGCTTGGAGTTCTAGCTCACCTTTCTCGGTGTTGTTCGTATATTCATCTAGTTAATTCAAATTCTTATTGGTTTTTTCTTGAAACCTTGTCCTAATTCAAGCTTCTTATTCTACATTCTTGTATCCTTGAGAGTGTATATTTTTATTTTATAAAATTATATATAAAAATTTATGACATTAGGATTTTGGATTTTTGAGATACAAAGAAAATAATGCTTGGATGTCTATTAATTAGGATTTTAAGCATCTACTAGAATTTTTAAGATATTAGATGATCAGAAGCAAATCTACAATTGAATTTTCTTATGGTGAAGCTTTAGGATATAATCTACACTTTGGAGAAAATTGATAAAAATTAAATATTTGAATCAAGAATTATTGGATACTAAAATTCAAAAAGAAATCAATCTTTATTATAGACATACACTTCAAAAGTTTATAAAATCTTTTAGAATATTCTAAGAGTTTTTTTATATTAAAAAATATCAGTTAAAAAATTTCATAGTTGATGAAAGTAGCTCGAGAAGCTTCATAATTAGTAGAAGAAACTCAAGAAGCTTCCAAGTTGATAGAAAGAATTTAAAAAGCTTTCCAATTGATAGATGCTCCTTGAAAAGCTTCTTAATTTGATAAAAGCCGCTGAAGAAGCTTCTTGGATATGGATATATATAAGAATTAAGGCTACAGAATTTTTTTAGTCTTAATAACACATCTCTTGGAATTTTAGCTCACCTTTCTTGGTGTTGTTTGTGTATTCATCTAGATAATTGAAATTCTTGTTGATTTCTTCTTAAAATCTTTTCTAATTCAAGTCTTTTGTTTTATATTCTCATGTCCTTAACAGTTTTTTAAGACTATCTTCCTCTAAGTTGATATTTTTTTTATTATAATATTAGAACTTTATCCTTCTTATGAGAGAATGGATCACCCCTCTCCTTTATGGTCTTAAAACATCTTAGAGGTTGTAAATTATCTCTTTGTAAATTAATATTATCTTCTTATAGATTCATTTTTTTTTTTTTTTTTTTTTTTTTTTTTCTTTTAGAATGGTTGGATGTTAAGATATTAGTATGATCAAATCTTCTAAGTCCAAGTTAGATACCATCATAAGTATTTTTATTATTTTATTTGCTAGGACTACAAAGATTAAAGGGATTGTTGCAAAATTTCATAATAACGCAATGTCTAGAGTACCACAATCTAAACTGCACCCACCTCCTTTTATGCTTAAAGATGTAGTACTACCTATGTTGTGCCAAGAAAATCCACCTGTTCAGCAACATAATGAATCTTAAGTTAGTCTTCTAAAGAAATATGATAATATAAGTTTAAAGTTTTGAAGGTTTGTTAGCCAAATTCAATTAATAACAGTTCTACAACTTGATACTTATTCAATAAAAGAATCACAAGTTGAATTGATTGGCACCTTACTTACAAAGCAAGCATTATCATACTTTGCTCCCTTATTTGAAAAGAAATTACTAACTTTAAGTAAATTTGAAGTTTTTATGGAAGCATTTGGAGAATATGACAAGGCTTGTTGGACAACAACTAAGATTCAAGCATTGCAATAAGGGGCGCTGCCGGGGTAGAGAGAATTTGCCTCAAGAAAGTGCTGGGCTTTTGGTTGCCACTAATTACTCAACCAAGATTTAAGTATAATAAAAATCCCCAAATTTATATAAATTATCCTTCATAGGGCTATTACATCAAATACACAAGTCTTATTTCATCAAACCACTCAAAACATAACAAAATATTCTAAACTCTCATTTCCGTGTAAGAAGGGAATTTTTCCCGAATTTCAATAATTCATAACTTTTAATCCAACTGTCCAAATCTATTCTAAATTTACATAAGATATTGATGTCTTTTTCACAACTACCATCACAAATTTCAATTGTTGATTCATTACCGATCTTTAGATATCGCCAAAATCCTAGCAGTAGCTTCAAATCCTTGTTTACAAATACTTGTGTACTAAATTCTTTATATCTCACAATCTAAAAGTTGAAATGCTATGAGACTTTGATATATAGCTTTTTAGCATAATAATACACCTTCTTAATAAGTTTTAGATAAAACTTCGTCCAAAAACTCAAGATATGGCAAATCCCATTACTATCAACAAAACGGCCTACTTACTGCCTTGGAATTCAATTTGCTGTCTTTCACTTCTAATATCTTTTTCTTTAGGACTCCAATTGTAATAATTCTTCCTCATTAAGTGTAGATTTTGAAATCATCTCTCTAGCCGCACCTCTCAATCTCCAAAAGCTCTCATACAACTCCTTCAATCCTCAAAAGAGTGATAGTAGATACAATTTGTATACCCTAACTTCAAGTGCCTACTCCTCCCTCATTAAAATTTCAAATCTCTCGATTTTTATACCAAAATTGTAGCCCAAAAAACAAGCTTTCTAGCCCTAGTCTCCAATTTTCGAATGGCCTCCTTGAAGTTGCCAAAACCCTTGTTAAGATTATAAGTAGCCTCCTTAAAGCTCATTGGGCATGGTATTCAATCAATAGGGATGAAGTTCTCTATTCCTTGCCTTCATCCGACCATGCCTTGATTTCATCCCTCCTAATTAGCCTCCTACTAGCTTAAATTTTCATCTTTAGGTTCCCACCTTCTCTCAAGGTTTTATACTAAACATTTAGATCTATGTAATTTAAATCCTATTACCAAACTAAATAAAAATCTAAAATAAATTTTCTTACACCAATTCTCTTTAATTTACTTTACTAACTATTCTAATACATATCTAAACATATAAATATATTATGCATTTTGAGTGGATTTTACATACTGTAAGCAATTATAGTACGACAATATGCTCTATATTAATCTATATATTTAATTTTAGGCAAGTAGCATACAACATTAATTGAGATGAAAAAGCCTTAATAAATCAATTCTATTGGAGATTAAAAGATGATGTGAAGGATTTGTTATTATCACTTCTAGATCTATAATTGCTTAATGAAGCCATTAGCCAAGCCATAAAATGTAATAATCGACTATTCTAGTGTTGTTAAGATCAACGTTCATGGACTTTAATAAGACAACATGCAATCCAACATCACCAAAATTAGCAATATAATCGTTCATAAAAACAAAGATGTTTAGTCATAATAGGGATTGTGCGGCTAGATAATTTGACATTACAAAATTATTTAGGTTCTTTTTTTTTCTACTCAATTTACTTGTTGCTTTATAATTTCTTTGTGTTTAGGCCTTCAAAAGCTTCAAGCAATTGCCTTATTGGATTCAAGGGCATCCGCTTACTTCTTAGTTGAAGCTTTTATTAAACTTTATAAAATTTTTGTAATACAAAAATCCAAACCTGTTCACATAGGAGTAATAGATAAATAATCCTTATCCTCTAGTAGTGTCACTTAAAACAATGTCTATAAAAATATCATTTAAAGACCATAGCAGCCAAATTAAAATTTAATATTTTTAGGATTCTTTCAAATTTTTTTACTTATAGAATTTTTTGGTTAAAAAAATATAATCTATTTATAGATTAAAAGTTATAAAGAATAATATTTTTAATAGAAATTCCTACAAAAAAAACTTCATAAAAAGCCACGAATTGGTAAGCCTTTATTTATTGGAACAATGGCCTTTATAAAATCGGCCAAAAAATTTACATCATTTATTATTTATGCAACTCTAATTAAAGAAGATATGACTTCATTGCTAAGTATTTTAGAATAATATAACAAATTTTAAGATGTTTTCTAAAAGAAGAATGTTAATATATTACTGGAGCACTGATTGTATGATTGTGCCATAAATCTTTGATAAGGAATGCAACCACTTTTTGGCCCAATTTATAACCTTTTTTAAAATAAGCTTTTGACATTGAAAGATTATATTAATAAAAAGCTTGGAAAGAATTTCATTAAAATATTTAAAGTATCTAACAAGTGCACCTATACTTTTTGTGAAGAAAAATGATAGTTCCTTGTGTATGTGCATTGATTATTAGGGATTAAATAAAATAATGGTGAAGAATTGTTATCCACTATTATTAATCTTAGAACTTTTGGAACAACTTGGTCAAGCCAAGATCTTGTCAAGGACAATAACTAGATGAAATCAAATAAACAAGTGAGACCTCTCTCAAAGAAATAAATATAAAGAAGTATATGTATTAAAAAGGAACTGGAATGGCTAATGCCTAAAGACAAGAAAACTAGAGACTCTTGAACTAGACTGGAAACAAGAGAGGAGTTGACAAGAGTGAAGAAGGCTTCACTCTTGTCTCTATTTATACTATCTACCTAAGAGCTAAGTGGCGACGTTCTATAGGACCTCCAATACGTATCCAATTTACAAGACACGTGTCCAAGTTGCAAGACACGTGTCGAACTTGCAGGGCAAGTTTCCTATATGTTCGCCACGTATTTAGCTTGGTCTTCAAGCTACCAACATGTGCGACATGTGGCTAACTTATTGACCAAGTTTCTAATCCAAAAGTCTACTATGGACACTTATAAAGTCAAAGCAGCGTCTATGAAGTTTCTAGGAAGTTTCTCTAAAGATATTATGGAATTAACCTGCTTTTACCTTCTTTTATCTAGTTCTATCTGATCATATAGATAACTATGTATATGTCCGTGACATTACCCCCCCTTTAAAGGACGAGTTCCACGAGGAGCGGTGATTACATGTGTAGAAAGTCTAAGATGCGACGAATAATATTTGCCACATATTCTGATCTTTGTTCTCTTCGAAGGTAATTGATGGGTCCTCTCAGCCATCGATAGTGTCCCATTCCAGGGCGAGAAGACCACCCTGTTATTTGATCATTGTTGTGACCTTTATAACTTCCTTCAAATGTCACATCTGGAACATCGTCAGGAGTTGTTCCTATCTCCAATAAAATCACCAAACATCGAGAATCTCTTCCAAGGTCGTGATACCAAACACGTTGTATCTCGCCATCTATTCGAGGAAGAATATGTCATTCTTTCTTGGAAGATCTTCATCTCGGTTAAGTCGGACTGAGGGCCAAGTATAATGAATGTTCATCCAAGGTCGTGATCGCATTTACGCAGATAAAATACGAAAAATCAGACTATTGTTAATATATGTGTGAGTGCTAGAGGTTATTTTAGAAGATATTATAAGGAGAGGATTTATTATAGCCACTTAATTAGTGAATTAAGATGGCTATTTGTTTTGTTCTTACCTTATTTATATCCTAGAATAGACTCTTTTGTAATTAGAAGAAAGGTAAAGGTTGTTTTACCTTTCTTGTTGACTTTTGAGGTAGAATGGACCTTATGAAGGATAAGAAAGAAGAGCATGGGATGAATAAGGCCCATCCAATAGGATTTGGCTGCCCATGTGGACGTCTCATAGTCTATTATAGAAAGAAAGGGAGATATACTCCTCTTGCTAGACCGAGAGAGAAGGCAGCTTTTGGAGAGTGAACTTCGAGAGAGATAGCCCGAGGAGAAGCGCTTGTAGTGAAATTGGTGGCAGAAATTCTTCGAGTCATGAGGATTCTAGAACCTACTCACTCATGCATATTGAGTTGTGAACAAAAAGTTATATTTGGTGTCGACCGAGAGTCGCTTCGGCTAGTTAGTTTGCCATGTAGAATATGGAGATACTAGAGGGCTGAAGCCCAATCAAACATGGATACCATTCTGGGAGCTTTGGCAATGTTTATGGATCAATATAGAACTCAAGTTAGAGGCAATGGAACTACCAAGGCTTTGAAGGGTGTTGTTGACAAGATTGGAAGGTCCTCTGTCTTTGTTCATCGAGGAGAAGGATCACTTTTAAAGGAAAAATGGGATGAGTGGACAATCAATGCCAAAGAAAAGAAAAAAAAAGCTGATTCTAATGGAAAAGCTATGGAAGAGAAGGCTAGTAATGGTCAAATGGTTAAAGAAGAAAATGACTATTTGACTAATGAGGAGGAAGATATGATCTTACAAATGTTTGCACAAACTTGTATGGTCAGCAACAAGAGTGATATAATCAAAGATAAAAGTTTTATGGAATGTGAGAAGATGGTGGAAAATAAGGAAGAAGAGGTGAGAGACTATGACATAAAGGTCCAGGCCTTACAATTTGAAGAAGAGAAAATTGAAGAAATAGAAGAATTTTTCAATGGAGAAATGGAAGATGAGGTTTTACAAATGTTTGTTGGAATGAATATGAGTAATACAAGGGTTATTATGGATACAACATATATCCAAAATCAAGGTGAATTTGAATATGGAGGAGAGCAAGGCTTAACAAAAGAAGCCCAGACTATCCAAATTCAAGAATGTATGGTTGAAGAAATAACAAATGAAAAGATGATTCACAAGGACACAAAGGTACTTATCTATGCAAATAACTACAACTTTGAGTATAGCAAAGAAGGAAAGATGGACTATTATCATTTATTTTGGACAAAGGTGAAGCTTGGAGAGCTTGAAGATATGATTTTAGCTTTGATTATTCTTGGCTTCCAGATAAAAATCATATCTAGAAGACTTTTTGACAGGGGAAAATGGCCCATTGAAATAAGCTAGAAATCGATACTAAGAGTTTCAAATAATGTCAAAACATATAGAAGAAGGGATGGAAAATTTCACACCAATGATCTTAACTCCATCAGAAAATAAAAAAATACCAGAAGGTGATGAAGGGATTGGAATGGAAGATGAAGATTAAACTTGGCACATACCGGAGGATGTGCAGGTTTAGAGGGGGAGCATGTCATACTGCATTTACGTGCAGTGTATAAAAATATGAAAAATCTTGTATCTATTGTTAATATATGTGTGAACGCTAGAGGTTATTTTAGAAGATATTATAAGGAGAGGATTTATTATAGCCACTTAATTAGTGAATTAAGATGGCTATTTGTTTTTTTCTTACCTTATTTATATCCTAGAATAGACTCTTTTGTAATTAGAAGAAAGGTAAAGGTTGTTTTACCTTTCTTGTTGACTTTTGAGGTAGAATGGACCTTATGAAGGGTAAGAAAGAAGAGCATGGGATGAATAAGGCCCATCCAATAGGATTTGGCTGCCCATGTGGACGTCTCATAGTCTATTATAGAAAGAAAGGGAGATATACTCCTCTTGCTAGACCGAGAGAGAAGGCAGTTTTTGAGTAGTGAACTTTGGAGAGAGATAGCTCCGAGGAGATAGAAGTGTTTGTAGTGAAAATTGGTGGATGTGTTCTTCGAGTTGTGAGGATTCTAGAACCTACTCACTTGCTTATATTGGAGTTGTGAACAAAAAGTTATGCTTGTTTTAGTAGAGTGAGGTTTGCTGCCACCCGACGAAGAGGTGCAGAAACTTCGAGCTGCCACTGCAAGTTTGATTTCAACTCTTTCTTAGTGAAATTTATAGAGAGTGTGGGAGATTGTGCTAGCTATCTATCAAGACATCTCTTGTAGCATTTGGAGTTGGAGAGCAAAAGTTGTGAGCTTGAGAGTGGGAAAGGGTTTGCTGCCACCCGACGAAGAGGGGCAGAGACTTTGTTCAACCACCCAAGTCGGACAGTCTCTTCAATCTTTTTGATATTTTAAGTGCTTGTAGTAGCTTGTGTAAGCTTTCCACAAAAACAAAAATCAATACATTTGAAGCTTTGATGAAAGTTTTATGAGCCGTGAAGTGTCAAAGAGGGCAAATTATTGTTAGGGTTTGAAGAGTAGAATCAACTAGCTACAAAATCTGGAGTTTGAGAGGCATGCATGCGAAATTTTAGATCAAGCTAGATGATGGAGTGAGCATTCTAAAAAGCTATTGCATGTCCAATTTGGAGAAGGAAAGTGATCACAACAAAGGCTGAAGTGAAGAGGAGCTTAGCTGCCTTTGCATTTTCTTGGAAATTTTCGCGCCTACTTCTTTTAGCCATAACTTTTAAATGGTAAGTCATCTATTTGTGAAATTTTGATATGTTTTACAATGGATTTTTGGCTTTCCATAGGCTATAAGCACGCTTGATTCGACCTTTGGATGAATTTTTAGTTATTTATTTAGTTTCAGTTTGTTGTATAACTTGTATTCCTCATATGCGGTTGTATTTTGAGGTATACTTGAATACAAACATACTTTGCTTATACTTTTTATACAAGTATATATACTTGTATTTATATAAGTATTCTATAAGTATTCTACAAGTATTATACATAATATTTGTACAAGTATTTGTACAAGTATTATACCAAGGATTTATACAAGTATTTGTACAAGTATTTGTATAAGTATTATTCAAGTATTTATACTTTATATTTGTACAAGACTTGTACAAGTATAATACAAGTAAAACTTGAAAGCTTGAAGAAATATTGTGCAAGTATAGAACATACTTGCACGGCTTCTTCTCATGTTCCCTGCTAGTTCTAGTAGCAGCTAGGAACCCGCTTTTCCTGCTTAATTCTTCCTACCCGAATCGTAGTCAGCAAATGAAGGCTCTTGAGTCAAATCCGCTGGCTGTTGATTCTCCATCTTCTTAGCGTCACAAAATACAAAGAAGCTACAAACAAGGATAGAAAGTTGAATGTTATCTTGCCTACATCTTGTTTCTTTTATAGGGAAAGTCTTCATCTTGGTTTCGATGGATGTTGTTGATGAAAGGTCTCCACCTTCCTCGCTGCATTCGCTAGATTTTTTGCTGGTTCCCATGTGTGCTCACTAATATCGTATCCGTGCCAGTGAACAAGATATTCTAACCTATTTCGGCGCCGCCTTGAATCTAAGACTTCTTCCACTTCAAATTCGTCATTATTGTTCACTTCTATAAGAAGAGGTGGCACTTGTCTTCTTCTTGGTATGTTCACTGTCTTATATGGTTCAAGAAGAGACACGTGGAATACAGGGTGGATCTTCATAGACTCTCGTAGGTGTAATCGATATGCAACTGGATTAATTTGTTCAGAAATACGAAAAGGTCCAAGCTTACGATAGTCCAACTTGTCACAAGGTCGCGTAGTCTTGATATTGCGATAAAGTAGCCATACCTTGTCGCCTACGTTGAGTTGTGGTTGTTCCTTTCGATACGCATCAGCATTTATCTTTTGTCGTTCTTGAGCTTCCTTTAATTGTGCCTTCATTGTTGTATGTAGTTCTGACAAATGATTTACCAAGTCTTCCGCCGCAGGATTGTCAACTTTCGAATAGTCAAAAGTATCAAGTCGTGGATGATAACCATAATTGGCAAAGAAAGGTGTTTGTTGTATAGAAGAATATACCGTATTATTATAAGCAAACTCTGCCAATGGTAAAAGAGTTGTCCAATCATCTTGTTGGTAGTTGATGGTACATCTCAAATAATGTTCCAAGACTTGATTTACTCACCGTTCGTGGTGAGAGTCTTACTCCTAAGAAACACTAGGTTCTTTTGTGCCTCTCGTTTCTTAAGTGCAAGATGAGATTCATGAAGTTCATAAAACTCAAGAATTTACATAAAAACATACTTTATTAATCTTCCCATATTCTGCCTTTAAAAACCTGCCTTCAAATTTGCCCATAAATCCTAGGATATCATATCAATTGAAGCAAAATTTGAACACAAAGTACTTAAAGAAGTAAGGAAGCAAACCCCATAATCCTTTTGATTATAGCTCATGTGGTTAGAGAGAACCATGTTGTCAAAGAAACCCCTCCATGCTGCCTTTGATTCTCGACCCCCTTTGCTTCACACCTTCATTGCTCCTCATTATCAAAACCCCAAGTATTGAAATTTGGTAGGCTTGTTGCTTGCTTTATGTTGTAAACATCCTCCAATTTTTGCTCCAAAACCCCTCTTGGAAATAGAGTTATAGACTCTACTCTCCTCCTTTAATTCTGTCTTCTACCAACTCTGGATCCGACTACAAATTTCCTCATAATTCTTTAAACATAACTCCAATAGCAATCAGTTTTTTACACAACTTAACAGACTCATATATCTACAAACCCCAATAAATTTTACTCAAAATGCTACTTTGATCACAAAGATATGCTCCCCCAAACTTCACTGACTTAGAGATAAACCCCTATCACTTTGAAAGAGCATAACATTTTTTTCATAAGATAAATGAGTATCAAACTTACTCTCATCTGTTTCTTAACTTGCTTAGATCACATCTATCAATTTTCACACTCAAATTCATCCCCTAACTCCATTCATACCAAAAAAAAACCCACACACACACTCTGCCCATACAAACCCCAATTCTGCTTTCACTCTATTTCTCTTTTCACCTACATCCGGTTACAATTTCACTCATAACTCTTTGCTCAAAGATCATATTGATTTAAGATTTTGATTCAAAGTAGTAAACTCTATAAGGAACAAAACATCAACAAAATTTGCCTCTAAAGTCCAAATGGTTCTCAAGAGCCGAGGCCCGAAATTTAGTAAACCTCTTTGCCCTAGTCTTAAACACCTGCAACTTTGACGACTCATATCTCCCTTGATACTTAACCAAAAGACATGAAAATTATTTCTATATGTTCCTTATCTTGTCTACTACAAACCTACAAAAAATTTCACTTAAAATCCTCTCTAAGCTTCTTCTACATACAAAAACATATACTGCCTATCAAGAAGAAACCCTATCTCTCCAAAAGAACCTCCTTCTTCTTCACGACCCTTCCTTGTCATCTCCCTCCTGGTCTTCTTTATCCTCTTGGTCAAAAAAACCTCTTAGCCCATGTCTTTTCCACTTCCTCAACCTTTTTCTTTTTACTAACTTGAAGAAATTTCACTTTTTAAGGTAAATTTCCATTGTATCTTCTTACTACTAATTTTCTATCAACCTTTTTTCTAATCTTAATCTTTTTATTTTAATGCATTCTTTTATGTTTTTCACACTATGTTTTGATTTACAACTCGACAGCGCTCCGTTTGTCCATCACTTTGAGGATGGAAAGCTGAAGATAGCTTTATATCCACCTTTAAAATCTTGAAAAGCGTTCTCCAAAATCTTGATACAAATTGAGTTCCTCTATTCAATATAATATCCTTAGGTAATCCATGATAGCGGTAGATATTGTCAAAGAAAAGCTTAGCTGTTTCTTTGCCTGTGATAGATTTTTTACATGGTATAAAATGTGCCATCTTAGTGAAACGATCTATTATCACGAATATAGAGTCATAAGAACCTGAGTTTGGAAGATCCGTGATAAAATCCATAGACACAGAAGACCATGGTTGTTCTGGAATGGGTAATGGCTGAAGAAGTCCGTAGGGTCGATGACGAGGAATTTTTGATCTTGAACAAATTTCACAAGTCTTTACAAAATCTTTGACTCCCTTCCACATTTGAGGCCACCAAAAATCTCTAGATATCAATTCTAGAGTCTTATTGTACCCAAAATGTCCTGCTGCTGGGAAGTCATGACGAGCTTGAAGAACACGTAATCGTGCTTCACCTTCTGGAACATATAAGCGCCCTTCGAAATAGAGTAGATTTTTCTTGAACTCAAACTTTGAAATATCATGAGACTTAGAAGAATCATTCTTAATTTCATGAATAAGAGGATCTGAGGACATACTTAACTGGACTTGCTTGAGAAAAGTTGAATCAACAATTAATGTTGATTTCGTTGCCCGAAGATGAAATTGCTCCGGTTTGGTGAGTCGTTTCGTTGATCAAAGTCGTGAGAGACTTCCTTTCTTGGCCGCAAGATAAGAATCGCCTAGAGCGTGACTGGATTAACTTGTTTTTCTCGGGCCGATACATGTAATGAATGACCTCGAATCTTGATGAGATACCTGAACGAAATGGACGACGATTCATGCCTTGGTTATTAGAAAACATCATATCTTTTAAGATCCGTTGTCGCGGAAACTTACTTGCACACAATCTTATTTGGCTCACAGAGAATTTTACTTAATATTTATTGGCTAAATTTATTTATTACTGTCCCAATAAGAAGGATAAATATAATAATATAAAGGTTTTGTATGATTAAAACCTCTTATTTTTAAGTAGGTTTGTACATAAGTTTTCTCTATGATATGTAGAAAATCCTTAAAAACCTTTTAAAGAATCATCTATATATCAAAATCATATCATGGCTCTATACATCCACCTTTTACACCTCCATAAAGTCTTGGCTCCCAAAACACCTTTAGTATGCACAAAAGTCCAAATTTGCAACAAAACCCTTAAAAATATATTTTCCCGCAAAGGATGTTTTTCTTTCCAAACTTTAGAAAATCATATCTTCTGATCCAGCCGTTCAGTCTTCTTCAAACTTTCAGGAAAGGTAGAATTCACCTTTAAGCTTTACCAGAAAAACATTCAACCGCAAATATACTTCCGATCGTTCGATATCTCAAAACCCCTAGCAGGTGCTTAAAACCCTAGCTTAGAGACACCCGAGCACTATTTTCTCTATATCTCACAAACCCAAAACCCTAATGCCACAAAAATTTTGCACATAGTCTTGTGACATAAACATATATACTCCTGAAAATTTTGAGCCAAAAATCTATCAAATTGACTAAGATATAGCTCAAAATGTAACTGCTAGTTAAGCAGAGTCACTTACTGCCTTTAGCTTACAAGCACTAACTTCAACTCGCAATATCTCCTTGATCCTAGCTTGGATTTTATCGAGATATACGTGTAAAGTGTAGCCGAGAAAGTGCGCTTTCCAACCTCAGTCGCCGATCTTTGATTGCTCTCTGTATGCGCGAGATATATCCAAAAGAGTGACAGTATGTCCAAAATCGACACCCTAACTTTGAGTGCCTATAACTCCTTCATTAAAAGTCCAAATCATGCAAGATTTGCACCTAAACCATACCCAAAAACCTAAACCTGATGATCCTAGCCTCTGATGTTCGACTCCCACCGAAAAACAAACCCTAACTCCTAATAAACCCTCGGGCAGCCTCCTTGAAGCCCATTGGGCATGATTTTTGGCCAATTAGAATAGAGATTTCTATCATCACCTCTATTCATCCACATGGATGGCCAAACTACCCTTTTTACACTAAAACCCTTTTCTAACCCTTCTTCTTATAAGATTTATATACTTGGTGCTTTAAGCACCAAATAAAAGAAGTAAATAAGATCTTAAGGATCACCAATGTCTAACATAGGTGACTTAAGATATACACAAGTTACTATCAATATAAAATTAACTTCAAAAGTCACTACTAAAAAGAAAATAAGGTTGTATAAACCTTAATAATAATCCTTTTAATAGATCCTTTCTAAACTAGCAATCCAATCACATTCTATAACCAATAAAAGTCCACTGATATGGCTCTCATTTAGCTATGTAATAAATTGTACATTAAATATACATGTACAATTTTTTCACATAGTAGCCAAACCACAACACGACATGTATACAAGTGATTTGACTAGAAGCGCCTTCTAGATAATGACGCTATTCTTGAAAAGAATCCACAATTGCGAGAAGTTCTTTATCGTGGATTTTGTAGTTGATCTCTACTGCCGAAAATTTCCTGGAATAGAAAGCTACTGGATGGAGTTTGTCATCTGTTCCCATTTGTGACAATACTGCACCCAAAGCAAAGTCTGATGCGTCTGTTTCCATAAAGAATGCCTTGGAAAAATCAACGCGATACAAGATTGGTGCAGAAGTAAAAGCTATCTTCAAAGCTTCAAATGATGCTTCTGCTTCTTTACTCCACTCGAGCTTGTCCTTACAAGTCAAACGTGTAAGTGGGGCTGCAACTTGAGAGAAGTTCTTGATGAAGATTCGATAGTAATTGGCAAATCCTAAAAAATATTGTACATCCCTTACGGTTTTTGGAATCTTCCAATCCATGATTGTTTGGACTTTCTTAGGATCCATCATGAGGCCATCATTCGAGATGATATATCCTAAGAAGTCAACTTGAGTAGTGTGAAATACACACTTTTCCATCTTGGCATACAATCCTGTTTCTCTGAGTTTTTGTAAGACATGACGAACATGTGTTTCGTGCTCTTCTACGTTCTTAGAGTAGATTAAAATGTCGTCTAGGTAGCAGACAACAAAATCATCTAAGAATTCATGAAAAACATTGTTCATGAGATGTTGGAAAGCAGCTGGTGCATTTGTGAGTCCAAAAGGCATAACATTATATTCGAAATGTCCATACCTTGTTCGAAATGCAGTTTTCCATTCATCTCCTTCTTTAATACGAACCAAGTTGTATGCTCCTCGTAGATCTATTTTTGTATAGATCTTAGCTTGATTTAGTTGATCAAGAAGTCCAGAGATTAAAGGTAGTGGATACCTGTTCTTGATAGTGATCTTGTTAAGTCCCCGATAATCCACACACATTTGTAATGATCCATCTTTTTCTTCACAAATAGAATTGAAGCTCTTGTAGGAGATTTGGAATGGCGTATGAAGTTCTTGGCCAGATTCTCTTCAATATACTCTTTAAGTTCAGCCAACTCATTTTGTGATAAATTGTAGATTGGTCCAAAAGGAGGCTGAGATCCCTCTTTGAGATCAATCAAACAATCATATGGGCGATGCTCCGGAAGAATATCAGCATTCTTCTTCTCAAAAACATCTTGATAGTCTTGGTATTGGCTTGGAATGCCACTTGAAGCCTTTCCACTATCAGAAATGGATGTTGCGTAAATAGCAAAAGTTGATCCTTCTTTTGCTGCGTGTATAAAAGCTTTTGCACCTATAAGTACAGGTTTTATTGTACCAGGCTTGTAGCTTTTTACTGGATCGGTAGGATGTTTAATAATATCTTGGGAAAAGTCAAGTCTACGAGAATTCCAATCTATTTGAGGGTTATATTTTTCTAGCCATGACAAACCTAGAATAACTGGATTAGATGGAGATTTAATTATGTTAAAGGTTACATAGCTATTATGACCATCTATTGTTACTTTTATAGGACGGGTTTCATGAGTGACATCTCCTGAGGACAATGGGCGACCATCTATGACTTCTACATGTACGGGTTTAGGTTTCTGTAGTAAAGGTATTTTACGATTCTTAACAAATTATTCATCTAGAAAACATGCTGAGGCTCCTGAATCTAATAAGGCAGAGGCTCTGTAATTTTTTGGTCCTAAATATACATCTATCATAAAAAAAGGAGAGGGTTCTGAGGAGAGAATAGGACCTTTACTGGGAATTGTACAGGGTTCCAGCTGCACGGTCCCTATTGTAGCTGGACAAATTCGTTTTCCGACATGTTGTCTTCTTTGACAGCCGTACTCCTCATTTTGTAGTTGCGACGTTTCTTTGGACAATGTTGAGCAGTGTGCTTAGGTTCTCCACAATATAAACACAATCCTTCTTGACGACGACGAATCTTTTCTTGTTCAGTAAGAGGTTTAAAACGTACCGCATCAATTTGCATGTCTTCTACTTTCGAATGTATGTTTTGTGAGGATGTTGATGTTGCCATTGAATAATAACGTTGAGGCTCCCTTGTATGACTCTCGGATCGAAACTCAAAAAGTCGATTGTCACACTTCACAGCAAAATCAATTGCTTGACTCAATGTCTGAGGATCGGATAAATTGAGCATTAATTTTTTTACCTCATATTGTAATTTGTAGAAAAATTGACTGATGAGTGCAGCATCGTCCCACTTGATGTCGGTCGCTAGTTGTCAAAATTGTGAAGCGTATAATGACACTGATCGATTGCCTTGTCATAGGATGCGAATCTTGTTGGTTGCAACACAAATTGCATCATGTTCTCCATACATCGATCAAAATTCCGCAAAAAATGCCTCCAAATTATTCAATATTGGATCACGTCGTTCAAGAAAAGATGAAAACCAGGATAAGGCAGGATCCAAAAGTAACGTTCCAATAAACCTAACTTGAGATCCTTGCGTAGGATAACTCTGAGGTTGAAGTTCGATCACCAGTTGTACCTGATTGATGAATCCTCAAAACTTAGATCTTGTGCCATCAAACTTCTCAGACAAACTGATTTTTGGTTCTCTAATGTTTGAACGGTGCTCCATCATCGGTGAGGTAGCATGGTTTGGTGTAGATATTGACGTAGCTCCAACCATCTCTACATCTTCACTTCTTGCTAATCTTGATGCTCCTTGTGGTGGTAAACTGAGTTGATGCATTGCAAGCATTAGTTCTCTCATTTGCTCTTGCATTTGTGCCATTGCACTTTTCATTTCCGCAAGCTCTGCCATGATAATATAATAGAAAGGAAGATGTCTACTCTTACTTCAAGAAATACGAAACACACACTCAAAAGAAAAAAATTCTAGAAACAATATCAGTTTAGAAGTGGGTACTCCACAACTTCTAATATGCTTATGTCTTATCAAGAGAAAGGGGTAATCCACTCTTAATTAAGAAAAGACAAAGCTCTGATATTGTATGTGTACTCTTGTCAATCTGTCAAGGACAATAACTGGATGAAATCAAATAAACAAGTGAGACCTCTCTCAAAGAAATAAATATAAAGAAATATATGTATTAAAAAGAAACTGGAATGGCTAATGCCAAAAGACAAGAAAACTAGAGACTCTTGAACTAGACTGGAAACAAGAAAGGAGTTGACAAGAGTGAAGAAGGCTTCACTCTTGTCTCTATTTATACTATCTACCTAAGAGCTAAGTGGCGACGTTCTATAGGACCTCCAACACGTATCCAATTTACAAGACACGTGTCCAAGTTGCAAGACACGTGTCGAACTTGCAGGGCAAGTTTCCTATATGTTTGCCACGTATTTAGCTTGGTCTTCAAGCTACCAACATGTGCGACATGTGGCTAACTTATTGACCAAGTTTTTAATCCAAAAATCTACTATGGACACTTATAAAGTCAAAGCAGCGTCTATGAAGTTTTTAGGAAGTTTCTCTAAAGATATTATGGAATTAATCTGCTTTTACCTTCTTTTATCTAGTTCTATCTGATCATATAGGTAACTATGTATATGTCCGTGACAGATCTATACTAAGATAGATCTTTGTAGAGCATATAACTTAGTATGGATCAAAGAAGGATATAAATGGAAGATCATATTTTAGACAAAGTATGGATATTTTGAATATAATGCCATGTCCTTTAGATTAACAAATAAACCTGTTATCTTTTGATATTTAATAAGTGATATCTTTCAAGAATATCTAAATAAATTTGTAGTGATTTGTCTTAATGATATCTTGATCTATTCAAAAAATCTAGAAGAACATGAAGAATATGTAAAATTGGTATTACAAAAGCTATGAGACGTAGGTTTGTATGTCAAACTACAAAAATATATATTTCATCAAATAAAGATGGAATTTTTAGAATCTATTGTATCCATTGAGGATGTAATGATGGATCCAAAGAAGGTGGAGGCAATTATATAAAGAGCCATTATAAAGATTGTAAAAGATATACAATGCTTTTTTAGATTTATTAACTTCTATTGAATCTTTATAAAAAATTACTCTCAAATTGCCCTCTTTCTTATTTAATTGATATATAAAGATAAGTTGGAATAGGAGCCTTAAGTAGAGAAGGCATTCAAAGAACTCAAAATAACATTCACCACAATTTTAATCTTGGTGCATCTAGATTTTACAAAAGTATTCTACATGGAGATCGATGCTTAAGATTTTGGACTAGAGGCCATACTTTCACAAATGGATATAGATGATACATTCTATCTTGTTGCATTTTATTCTAAATTTTTTTTTGATATTGAAATTAATTATAAAATCTAAAATAAAGAGCTTCTTGCTATTATTGATTATTTTTAAGAATAACATTATTTTCTTAAAGGAGAAATACATCCTATGATTATATATACAAATCATAAGAATTTGAAATATTTTATGCCAACTCAAATTCTTAATTGCCATTAAGCTCAATGGAATATGTCATTATTTTGATTTAACTTTGTTATTATTTATCAATTTAAAAAGAAACAAGGATTGTTTGATGTTTTATCAAAACGATCATATCTTGTATGAAAGATAGAAAAGGCAGAGTTTGATTAACAATATGCAATTTTGTTGAAGTCAAAGCAATTTTACCTTTACATCAGTACATATTGATTTTAGTTTCTTCAATGAGGTGTATACTATAATTACTAATGATGCTTTGGCTTTTGATATCAAACATAGCCTTAATAAAAATACTCACAAGTTTAAGCTAGAGGAAGATCTTTTATACTTTGAAGAATATTTGTATATCCTAGAACAACCAATACAATTGCACGTTCTTCAATCTTACCATGATTTTATATTTGCAAGTCACTTTAGATTTAATAAAACCTTAAAACTTATTTTTAAAGATTTTTGGTAGCTTCAAATGTAGAAGGTGGTGAAGGACTTTGTATTTTTTTGTGACATCTATTCAAGGTCCAAGAATCTTCAACATCGCCTTTATAAATTCTTATTGCCCTTGCCTGTTCTAAGATAATTATGGTCTTTTATCTCAATAGATTTCATTATGAATCTACTACCATCCAATTCATTGGACAATATACTTATGATGGTTGATCATCTCACAAAGGTGGCTCATTTTATTCCTTATAAAAAGACTGCTTATAATAAAGAAATGGTAAGGTTCTTTTTTTATAATACATATTGATATCATGGCCTATCGGATGATATTGTATTTAATTGAGGATCCTAGTTTGTATCTAAGTTTTGAAGATGTCTTTTTGAAATATTGAAGGTAGATATTAAACTTTCTTTGATTTTCTATCTTGAAAGTGACTGCCAAATAAAATGTGTTGACTAAGTTTTAAAGTAATATTTATAATGTAACATCAATTATTAATAAGACAATTGGATCTCATATCTACTATTAGTAGAGTTTGTATATAATAATCTATTCATACTTTAATTCAATAAATATTATTTTATTCCAATTATGAATATCATCTAAAGTTTGATTTATGGAATATACTAAAGAACAGTAATTTAATAGTTGAAGGATTTATAAAGTATTTATTGCAATATCAAACAACTTTAAAGCTTCAATTGTAAGCAATTCAAGATGCTTACAAGATATCTATAGATAATTTTAAGAATCAATGGCCTACTTTTTATATTAAAGATAAAATATGGCTTCTTTAACAAAACATCAAGACTAAGCGATTATGTGATAAGTTAGACTATCAGAGATTAGGACCATTTTCCATTCAAAAGCAATTAAATCCAATGGCATATTGCTTAAAACTACCATCTTTTATAAAAGTACATCCAATTTTCTATGTCTCTCTTTTGAAACCTTATAAAGAATTATATATTTTGAAAAGAATATAATAATTACAACATAATATTGAAATAAAAAATCATGAAGAATACAAGATCAAAAAGGTATTGGATTCACGATGAGGATAAAATAAATTAGAATATCTTGTTTATTAGCTCAGTTATGATATCAATGAGCACACATGTGTATCATGGATAAGGACATGAATCATAAAAGAACAAAATATATTCTTGTATTACTTAAAAATAATTAAAGATGGAATAATATTAAAATTAGAATGGCTATTGCTAAAGAAAAAAAGATTAGAGATTCTTGAAATAAGATTAGGAACAAAAAAGACATTGACAAGAGTGAAGAAGGCTTCACTCTTGTCTCTATATATACTATCTTCCTAAAAACTTTGTGGCAATATTTTATAGAACCTCCAACATGTGTCTAATTTATAAGATACATGTCAAACTTATAAGACAAGTTTTCCATATATATACCATATTCTTACCTTGTTCCACAGGCTATCAATGTGTGCGACACATGGCTAACTTGTTGGCTAAGTTTCTAGCCTATCAATCACCTATAGATATATATAAAGGTATAACCGCATCTATAAACCTTCTACAAAGCTTCTATCTAAGATATTATCAAATTAACATTCTTCTATCTACTTCTATCTATCCATATTAATTAGATAATTATTGGAATAAATCTTATATCTGTGGCATTATTCCCCCTTCTAAAGATAAGTTCTACAAGGAGTAGTGATTACATATTGAAAAAGTTCAAGATGCGCCAAATTATATTTACTACATTCTTTGATCTTTGCTCGCTTTGAAGGTAGTTGATAGGTCTTCTCAACCATTGATAGTGTCTCATACTAAGGCAAGAAGACCGCCCTGTTATTTGATTATTGTTAAGGCCTTCATAACTTCCTTCAAAGAAAATATTTAGAACACCATTAGAAGTGGTTCCTACCTTTAAAAGTATCACCAAACACAGGGAGTCTCTTCCAAGGTTGTGATACCAAACATATTATATCTTGCTATTAATCTAAAAAAAAACATGTCATTCTTCAGGATCTTTATTTTTATTTCGTCATCTTGAAGGTTGTGATAGTCATAATGTCTCATCCAATAAATCAATAAACAATGGCTCTTGAATTGAATTTATAGGTTGTTGATTCTTTATCTCTTTTGGCATGAATAAATTAAAAGAAATAAAAAATAATAATACAAAATAAAATGAAATCTCTTTTGAACCTGCTTGGCTTTATAGTAAGGATTTTCTTGAATCTTCATCATGATTTTGATAGATGTCATTGATGAAATGCATTGATTTTTGCTAATGCATTTGCTAGATTCTTGGATAGCTCCTATATATATTCATTAATATTATATTTGTACCAATATATAAGATATTTCAGCAAATTTTGATGTTGTCTCAAATTTAAGACCTCTTCTATCTCAAATTCTTCATTGTTGTCTATTTCTATAAGAAGCAGTGGCATTTGTCTTCTTCCTTGTATATCCATTGTCTTGTATGGTTCAAGCAATGACACATAGAATATAAAATGGATCTTCATAGATTTTGATAGATATAACTAATAGGCAACTAGATTAATCTATTCACAAATTAGAAATAGTCCAAGTCTATGATAATCCAACTTGTCATAAGAATAATTAGTCTTGATATTACGATAAAATAACTATATCTTATTGCCCACATAGAATTAAGTTTGTTCTTTATAATAAACATCTGCATTGATCTTTTATTGCTCTTGAGCTTCTTTTAATTATGCCTTCATTGTTGCATATAACTCTGATAATTGATTCGCCAAATCTTCCGCCATAGGATTATTAACTTTTGAAAAGTCAAAAGTATCAAATTATAGATGATAATTATAATTTGTAAAAAATGGAGTTTATTGAATAAATAAATTTATCAAATTATTATAAGTAAATTCTGCTAATGGCAAAAAAATAGTTCAATCATCTTGATGATAGTTGATGGTACATCTTAAATATTTCTCCAAAATTTGATTCATCCATTCCGCTTGTCTGTTAGTTTGAGGGAGGAAAGCTGAAGATATTTTTTTTTATCTACCTTCAATATTTTGAAAAGGATCCTCAAAAATCTTGATACAAATTATGTCCCTCTATCTAATATAATATCCCTTAATAATCCACGATAGTGATAGATATTATCAAGAAAAAGTTTAACTATTTCTTCACCTATGATAGATTTTGTACATGGTACAAAATAGGCCATCTTATTGAAATGATCTACAATCATAAATATAGAGTCATATGAACTTGAATTTGGAAGATCCATGATAAAATCTATAGAAACAGAAGACCAAGATTGTTTTAGTATATATAATAGTTGAAAAAGTCTGTAAGATCAATGACATAGAGTTTTTAATTTTAAACAAATATTACATGACTGTACAAATTCTTTGATAGCCTTCTGCATTTGAAGCCACTAAATTTTTTTTGATATTAATTCTAGAATCTTGTTATATCTAAAATATCATGATGTAAGGAAGTTGTGACAAGCTTCAAGAGCACGTAGTTGTGCTTCTTCTTTTGAAATATATAGGAATCTTTTGAAATAAAATAGATCATTTTTGAACTTGAACTTGGAAGTATTATGAGACTTACATGAATTATTCTTAATCTCATGAATAAGATGGTCTGAAGATATATTTGACTAGACTTGTTTAACAAAAGTTAAATCAACAATTAATGTTGATTTTATTACTCAAAGATGAAATTGCTTCGATTTCAAGAGGATCATTTTTTGTTGATCAAAAGCTAAATCTCCTTCTTTTGGTACAAAATAAGAATGTCTAGAAAAGCCATTGGATAAACCTTGTTGTTTTTCTAGCCAATAAGTGATCATGAACTTGAATCTTAATAAAGATATACTCCAATAAGCTTGACGACAATTCAACACACATGTTAATATGAAATATTTAAGGTTTTTGTGATATGTATCTACAATGTCATATGCATGAACTTCTATCTGCGAATACACTGGGTATCTGGCTGTGGAGAGTTTACTTGAAACTTATTGGCTAAACTCCAATAAATAATTTGTCTTTAATAAAAAAGACAAATAATATAACATATTACAAAAAAAAATTTATATTGATAAATCCTCTTGTATTCAAGTAGGTTTGTATAAAAAGGGTTAAATTTCCACAAAAATCCTTCAAAATTTTATTCACTCGCAAGGACTTATTTCTTCTTAATCATTAGAATCCAATAACTCTTGATCTAATCATTTAGTTTCTATAAAATTTTCTTCAAAGTGTAGATAATACTTTTAAGTTTTATTACAAAAAAGAATCAACTATAAATTCATTTTTGATTGTCTGATATCTCAAAACTCCTAGCAGGTGCTTAAAACCCTAGCTTAGAGACACCCGAGCACTATTTTCCTTATATCTCACAAACCAAAAATCTTAATGCCACAAAAGTTTTGTACATAATCTTGTAACATAAATATATACACTTGAAAAATGTTTTAGCCAAAAATCTATCAAATTACCTAAGATACAACTCAAAATGTAACTACTAGTTAAGTGAGATTACTTATTGTCCTTAGCTTACAAGCATTGATTTCAACTCCCAATATCTCCTTTATCTTAATTTGAATTTCATCAAATCATAGATAAAAATTATAGCCAAAAAAGTGTTCTTTCTAATCTTAATCATTGATCCTCTATTGCTCTCTATATGCATGAATTATGTCTAAAATAGTAATAGTAGGTATAATTTTGACACCTTAATTTTGAGCACCTATATCTCTTTCATAAAAAGTCCAAATCATACAAGATTTGCACCAAAACCATATCCAAAAAATCAAACTTGCTGACTCTAGCCTTTGATATTCAACTCCTCTCGAAAAACAAACCCTAATCCCTAATAAACCCTCACGCATCCTCCTTGAAGCCCATTGGACATGATTTTTGGCCAATAGGAATAGAGACTTCTATCATCCATCTCCATTCATCCACATAGATGGCCTAACTACCTCCTTTCACACTAAAAATCCCTTTTTAATCCTTCTTCTTATAAGATTCACATAATATGTGTTCTGAATACCAAATAAAAGAAAAAAATAAGATCTTAAGGATCACCAATGTCTAACAAAGGTGACTTAAGATATATAAAAGTTATTATCAGTATAAATCAACCTCAAAATCACTATCAAAAAAAAAATAAGGTTGTATAAACCTCATTAATAGTCCTATTAAGTAGATTCCTTCTAAACTAATAACCTAATTATATCTTATAATTATTAAAATCCATTGTTATAGCTTTTATTTAATTATATAATAAATTATACATTAAATATATATGTATAATTTTTTCACATGGTAGCCAAACCACAACACAACAATGGTGATTGGATTAGAAGTGCATTCTAAATAATGATGCCATTCTTGAAAAGAATCTACAATTGTAAGAAGTTCTTTATTATGGATTTTATAGTTAATCTTTTTTGCTGAAAATTTCTTAGAATGAATAACTATTGGATGGAATTTGTCATCTACTCCCATTTGTGACAATATTGCAACTAAAATAAAGTCTGATGCATCTCTTTCTATAAAAAATGTTGTAAAAAAATTGATGCAATATAAGATTAGTGCAAAAATAAAAGTTGTTTTTAAAGCTTCAAATGATACTTCTATTTATTTACTCTACTTGAGTTTGTCTTTACAAATTAAGCATGTAAGTAGAATTGAAATTTAGAAAAGTCCTTGATGAAGATTCGATAATAATTGGCAAATTCCAAAAAATATTGCATATTTTTTATTGTTCTTAAAATCTTCAAATCCATGATTGTTTGAACTTTCTTTGGATCTATTTTGAGACCATCATTTGAGATGTTGTATTCTAAAAAGTCAACTTGAGTATTATGAAATACATACTTTTTCATCTTGGCATATAATTATATATCTCTAAGTTTTTGTAACATACAACAAATATAAAGTTCATATTCTTCTATATTCTTAGAATAGATCAAAATATTGTTTAAGTAATTAACAATAAAATCATTAAAAAATTCACAAAAAATATCATTCATAAGATGATGAAAAATAATTGATACATTTTTAAGTCCAAAAAGTATGATATTATATTTAAAATATCTATATTTAGTTCAAAATATATTCTTCCATTTATCACCTACTTTAATACGGACCAAGTTGTATGCTCCTTATAGATCTATTTTTGTATAGATCTATGCTTAATTGAATTGATCAAGAAGTTCTAAAATCAAATGTAAAGGATATCTATTCTTGATGGTAATCTTGTTAAGTCTTTAATAATCTATGTATATCTGTAATGATCTATCTTTTTTCTTCACAAATAAGATAGAAGCTCTTGCTAGAGACTTTGAATGGCATATGAAGTTTTTAACTAAGTTTTCATTAATATATTCTTTCAATGTAACTAATTTATTTTATAATAAATTATAAATTGATCCAAATAGTACTTGAGCTCTTTCTTGAAGATCAATTGAACAATCATAAGGTCGATGCTTTAAAAGAATATTTGCATTCTTTTTTTCAAAAACGTCTTAAAAGTCTTGATACTGGCTAGAAATACCACTTGTAGTCTTTTCTGCATCCGAAATAGGTGTGGCGTATATAACAAAAGATGATCCTTTTATTATTGTATGTATAAAAGTTTTTGCACCTATCAGTAAAGATTTGGATATACTAAAATTATATATGTCTACTTAACTGACAGGTTTTTGGATTAAATTACAAGAAAAGTCAAGGTTACAAGAAGTCCAATTTATTTAAAGATTATATATTTTTAACCATGATAATCCTAAAATAATTGGATTTGAAGAAGATCTAATCACATTAAATATTATTACCTATTATGTCCCTTAATTATTACATCTAAAGGAATAGTCTCATATTTATTATTTCCAAAATACAACAAACAACCATCTATGATTTCTACATGCATGGATTTAGTTTTCTTGACTAGAAATATTTCTTATTTTTGACAAAGTCTTCGTCTATGAAACAAGCTGAGGCTCTTGAATCTAATAAGACAAGGACTTTGTGATTTTTAAGTCCTAAAAATATATCTATTTTAAAACAAAGTGGAGGATTTGAAAAGAAAATAGGACCTTTATAAGGTATTGCATATGATTCTAAGTGAATGGTCCGTATTGTAGCTAGAAATTTTTTTTTTCAACATATTATCTTCTTTAGTGACCATACTCCTTATTTTATGATTGTGTTGCTTCTTTGGATAATATTAAAGAATATGCTTTATTTTTCCATAATATAAACACAAACCTTTTTGATGATATTAAGTCTTTTTCTATTTGGTGAGAGGTTTAAAAAGTACCACATCAATTTTTATTGGATCTCGCTTAGTCAAATAAATTTATGAAAACTTAGGAGTTACTATCATTAATTGATTCATTCTTCTGCAGTCAAATCTATGTTCTTGATGCCTTTCAAATAAGTAATTATTATATGCAATGGCTTAAGTAACATTGTTAACAACAAGTCTTTGACGTTATCCCTCAACCCATAATGAAATTGATTGATAAGGGCTTTGTTGTTCTATTCCACATCGCAAGCAAGGTTTTGGAATTTTGCAACATATATTGTAGTTGATCACAATCCTTGTTGTAAAGATAAGAGCTTGGTCTTTGCTATCCTTTCTTGATCGCTTTCTTCAAATGTAGTCATAAATATTTTGAGGAATGAATTCAAATTATAAAAAAGTTGTTATTCTTTTTCCATCAAAGATACAAACTAAAAAATAACACTTCCAAATAAAAGCGCGTATATGAATTTAACTTAAGCAAATCTATTAGAATATTGGAAAGTATGCAACCTTAGATATAGCTTAATTTGTTGCAAAAATCCTCAAAATTTTAATCTTATTCCATCAAACTTCTCAAGTATATTAATCTTTGCCTCCTTCATGTTTGTAGAAGCAAGGCTTCTTAGATTTGGTTGCAAAGTACATATACTTGCTTCTTTCAAGTGTACAACTTCTTGGTGTAGGCTTTGAACTTCTTCCATAGATGTAGGAATAATACCTCCATAATTGACATTAATAATTTGTGAAATTTCCACCCTAAGAATATTAATAAGCTCTTAAAGATCTACAATAGTGGCAAATCTATTCTCAATTTCACTAAGTGTAGCATCTATGATCTTTCCTTCCATCTTAATAATTCTACAATTTGAATTAGAGGAGGGTAATCCACAACTTTTAATATCAAATAAAAAATCTCTACAAAGTGTATAATCCATTCTCGTTTAAAGAAAAAAATCAAGATTAGAAAATAAAGAATATTAATTTAAAGGTAAATAATCTGCAATCTTCAAATACAACAATAGAAATAGGATAATCCATTCACTTCTTAAACACAAAACAAGAACAAATCAAGTATGTGGCGCATATGTGAGAAACTTGTCTTGCAAGTTATGTGTCTTGTAAATTAGACATGTGTAGGAGGTTCTATAGAATATCGCCACGTAGCTCTTAAATAGATAGTATAAATAGAGACAAGAGCAAAGTCTTCTTCACTCTTGTCAACTCTTTTCTTATTTCTAGTCTAGTTCAAGAGTCTCATATATTTTCTAGTCTTTGGCAATAGCCATTCCAATTTCTTTTTGAATATACATACATCTTTATTTCTATCTTATTATTTTCTTTTGACATAGTTTTTTACTAACTTACGCATGTGTTTTAGTTCGTGTCCTTGATAGATTGATAAGAGTACAATTATAATATTAGAGCTTTGTCTCTTCTTGATTAAGAGTGGATTATCCCTTTTTCTTGATAAGACATAAGCATATTAGAAGTTGTGGATTATCCACTTCTATACTGATATTATTTCTAGAATTTTTTCCTTTGTTCTTGAATATTTTATTTTATAATAAAAATAGATACTTTTTTGCTTTTCTATTGTGGTATCATAGTAGAGCTTGTTGAAATAAAGAGTGTAGTGGCACAAATGCAAGAACAAATGAGAGAATTAATGCTCGCAATGCATCAACTCAATACACCACCATAAGGAACAACAAGATTATTAGCCAATTTTTCTATGGATTATAATATGAGGTAAAGAATTTGATGTTTAACTTATTTGATCTTCAAACATTGAGTCAAGCAATTGATTTTGGTGTGAAGTGTGACAATCAGCTTTTTGAATTTTAATTAGAGAGATGTACAAGAGAGTCCCAATATTATTACAATATAATTACAACATCAATGTCTTTTCAATACATACATCAAAAATAGAAGACATGCAAATTGACGCGATACGTTTTAAACCTCTTACTGAACAAGAAAAGACTCATCGTCGTCAAGAAAGATTATATTTATATTATGGAAAACCTAAACATCTTACTCAACATTGTCTGAAAAAATGACGCAACCACAAGGTGAGGAGTATAGTTGTCAAAGAAGATAATATATCAAAAAATGAATTTGTCCAGCTATAATAGGGACTATGCAGTTGGAATCTTATACAACTCCTAGTAAAGGTCCTATTCTCTCTTTAGAATCCTCTCTTTGTTTTATAATAGATGTCTATTTGAGACCTAAAAATTATAAAGCCTCTATCTTATTAGATTCAAGAGCCTCAACGTGTTTTTTAGATAAAGAATTAATTAAAAGTTATAGAATACTTTCAGTACAAAAAATTAAATCTGTACATATAGAAGTCATAGATAGTCATTTGTTAACTTCTAGAAATATTACTCATGAAACCCTTCCTATAAATGTAAGAATAGATGGTCATAATAGTTGTGTAGTCTTTAATATAATTAAATCTTCCTCTAATTTAGTCATTTTAGATTTATCATGGTTAGAAAAGTACAACCCTTGAATAGATTGGATTTCCCGTAGACTTGATTTTTTTCAAAGTATTAATAAGAATCCCATAACAAATTATAAGCTTAGTATAATAAAACCCATACTTATAAGAGCAAAAGCTTTTATGAATGAAGCAAAAGAATGATCATCTTTTACTATTTATGCTACACCTAAATCTGATGGTGGAACGACTTTAAGTGGCATTCTAAGCTAATATGAAGATTATCAAGATGTTTTTGAAAAAAAGAATGGAGACATTCTTCCAAATCATAGTCCATATGATTGCTCAATTGATCTCAAAGAGGGAACTCAACCTCTATATGGACCAATCTATAGTCTATCCTAGAATGAATTGGTTGAATTCAAGAAATACATTGATGAAAATTTGGCCAAGAATTTCATACGCCATTCAAAATCTCCAATAGGAGCTCCTTTCTTGTTTATGAAGAAGAAAGATGGATCACTACGGATGTGTGTAGATTATCAAGGGCTCAATAAGATTACCATCAAGAATAGGTATCGTCTATTTTTGATATTTGAATTTCTTGATCAATTGATTCAAGCCAAGATCTAAACAAAAATAGATCTAAGAGGAGCATACAACCTAATGTGCATCAAAAAATGTGAAGAATAGAAGACTGTATTTTGAATAAGGTATAAATATTTCGAATATAATGTCATACCTTTTGGACTTACAAATGTACCAGCTGCTTTTCAATATGTTATAAATGATATTTATTGTGAGTTTCTTAATAACTTCATTGTCTGATGATTAAACCATATTTTAATCTACTCTAAGAATATAGAAGAACATGAATTTCATATTCGTCACGTGTTACAAAAACTTAGAGATACATGGTTATATGCCAAGTTGGAAAAGTGTGTATTTTACACTATTCAAGTTGACTTTTTAGGATACATCATTTCAAATGATGGTCTCAAAATGGATCTTAAAAAAGTCCAGACAGTCATAGATTGGAAGACTCCAAAAAAAATAAGAGATGTATAATATTTTTTGAGATTTGTCAATTACTATTGAATCTTCATCAAGAACTTTTCTCAAATTGTAGCTCCACTTACTCGCTTAACTTATAAGAACAAACTCGAGTGGAGTAAAGAAGCAGAAGCATCGTTTGAGGCTTTAAAGATAGTTTTTATTTTTGCACCAATCCTATATTGCGTCAACTTTTTCAAAGCATTTTTTATGGAAACAGACGCCTCAAACTTTGCTTTGGATATAATAAGACTTTGAAGTTAATATTGAAATATTTTTGGTGGTTTCAGATATAAAAGGTTGTTAAAGAGTTTGTATAATCATATGACATTTGTTCAAGATCAAAAATTCTTCATCATCGATTTTACGGACTTTTACAACCATTACATGTACTAGAATAATCTTGGTCTTTTGTTTCTATGGATTTTATCATAGATCTCTCAAAGTAAAGTTCATATAACTCTATATTCATGATTGTAGATCGTTTTACCAAGATGGCATATTTTGTACCATGTACAAAATCTATTACAGGTGAAGAAACAACTAAATTCTTCTTTGATAATATTTATCGCTATCATCGACTACCAAGGGATAATATATTGAATAGAGGAACATAATTTATATCAAGGTTTTAAAAGACTCTTTTTAAAATATTGAAGTTAGATATAAAATTATTCTCAGATTTTCATTCTCAAATTAATGGACAAATGGAATGAGTAAATCAAGTTTTGGAGCAATATTTGAGATGTACCATCAACTTCCATCAAGATGATTGGACAACTCTTTTGCCATTAGCAAAGTTTACTTATAATAATTTGGTACATTCTTTTACTCAATAAATTTCATTCTTTGCAAATTATGGTTATCATCTATGACTTGATACTTTTGACTTTTCAAAAGTTGATAATCTTGTGATGGAAGATTTGACGAATTGTTTGTCAAAGCTACATGTGACAATGAAGGTACAACTAAAGAAAGCTCAAGAATGACAAAAAATCAATGCAGATGTCTATCGTAAGGAACAACCTCAATTCCATGTGGGCAATAAGGTATGGATATTTCATCGTAATATCAAGACTATCCATTCTTGCGATAAGCTGGATTATCATACGCTTGGATCTTTTTTGATTTGTAAACAAATCAATCCAGTTGCTTATTGATTATGCCTACCAAAATCTATGGAGATCCATCGTGTATTCTACATGTCACTACTCGAGCCATACAAGACAGTGGATATACAAAAAAGAAGACAAATGCCACCGCCTCCTATAGAAGTAGACAACAATAAAGAATTCAAGATTGAAGATATTTTAAATTCAAGGTGGCATTGAAATCGACTGGAATATCTTATGCATTGGCACAGATACAACATTAGTGAACACACATAGGAACCATCTAGGAATCTAGCAAATGCATCAACAAAAGTCAATGCATTTCATCGACGACATCCGTCAAAATTAAGATAAAGAATCACAAAAATCTTTGTTATAAAGCAAAGCAGGTTCTATAGAAGTTTCATCCTACCTTATATTATTGTTTGTTATTTCCTTGGATTTTTTTGTGCTAAAGAAATGGAGGATCAACAACCAACAAAAGAGCTATTGTTTGTTGATTTATTGAATGAGACATTACAACTATTACAACCTTCAAGACAACAGAATAGTAATGAAGACCGTCAAGAACAACATGTCCTTCCTTGGATTGATGGCAAAATATAACATGTTTGATATCACAATCTTAGAAGAGACTCTCAATGTTTGGTGATATTTTTAGAGGTAAAAACTACTCCTGATGGTATTCCTAATATTTTCTTTGAAGGAAGTTATGAAGGCCTGAACAATAATCAAATAACAAGGTGGTTCTTTTGCTGTGGTATGAAATATTATCGATGGCTGAAAAGACCTATCAACTATCTTCAAAGGAAACAAAGATTAGAATATGTAGTAAGCACAATTTGATGTATCTTAGACTTTCTCAACATGTAATTACTGCTCCTTGTGGAACTCGTCCCTAGAAAGGGGAATAATATTACAAATATAAGATTTATTTTAATAATTATCTAATTAATATAGATCAATAGAAGTAGATAAAATAAATTAATTTGATTATATTTTAGAAAGAAGCTTCTTAGAAGCTTCATAGATACAGAATCACCTTTATACATATCTATAGGTGATTGATAGGTTAGAAACTTGGTCAACAAGCTAGCCACATGTTGCACATATTAATAGCTTGTGGAATAAGCTAGCCATATGTAGCACATGTTGGTAGCTTGTGGAACAAGTCAAGTACGTGGCGCACATGTGGAAAACTTGTCTTAGAAGTTTGACATGTGTCTTACAAATTAGACATGTGTAGGAGGTCCTATAGAATACCGTCACATAATTCTTAGATAGATAATATAAGTAGAAAGAAGAGTGAAGTCTTCTTCACTCTTGTCAACTCTTTTCTTGCTTCTAGTCTAGTTCATGAGTCTCATGTATTTTTTAGTCTTTTACAATTGCTATTCTAATTTCTTCTTGAATATACATACATCTTTATTTCTATCTTGTTATTTTCTTTTGACATAATTTTTTATTAATTACACATCTATTTTTATTCACGTCCTTGACAAGCGGTGGTATTTGTCTTCTTTCTTGTATATCCACTATTTTGTATGGCTTGAATAGTGATACATCGAATATACAATGGATCTTCATAGATTTTAGTAGACATAAGTGATAAACAATTGGATTGATTTGTCCACAAATTGAAAAAGGTCCAAGCTTATAATAATCTAGTTTGTCACAAAGACCAATAGTCTTGATATTATAACAAAATAATCATATCATATTGCCCATGTGGAATTGAGATTGATCCTTGCGATAAACATTTACATTGATTTTTTGTTATTTTTGAGATTTCTTTAATTGTACCTTCATTGTTGCATGTAGCTCTGACAATTAATTTGTCAATTTTTTGCCATAGGATTATCAGCTTTTGAAAAGTCAAAAGTATCAAGTCATGGATGATAACCATAATTTACAAAGAATAGAGTTTGTTGAGTAGACAAATGTACCAAATTATTATAAACAAACTCTATCCATGGCAAAAGAATTGTCCAGTCATCTTGGTTATAATTGATAATACATCTGAAATATTGCTCCAAAATTTGATTTATTTATTTTATTTGTCCATTAATTTGAAGATAAAAAGCTAAAAATAGTTTTATATCTATCTTCAATATTTAAAAAAAAATCCTCTAAAATCTTGATATAAATTATGTTCTTCTATCTAATATAATATCCTTTGATAATCTATGATAGCGATAGATATTATCTAGGAAGAGTTTAGTTATTTTTTTACCTATAATAGATTTTGTATATAGTACAATATGTTCCATTTTGGTAAAATAATCTATAATCATGAATATAGAGTCATATAAACTTGATTTTAAAAGATCTATGATAAAATCCATAGAAACAGAAGACCAAGATTGTTCTAGTATAGATAATGGTTGAAGAAGTCTATAAGATTGGTGACAAGGAGTTTTTGATCTTAAACAAATATCACATGATTGTACAAACTCTTTAATAGCCTTGCACATCTAAAGCCACTAAAAATCTCTTAATATTATCTCCAAAATCTTATTATATCCAAATTGTTCTACTGCAAGATGGTTGTGACAAGCTTCCGAAGCACGTAGTGATGTTGTGCATTTTGGAATATATAGACAGCCTTCAAAATAGAGTAAATCATTCTTGAACTCAAACTTAGAAGTATTATGAGACTTAGATGAATTATTCTTAATTTCATAGACAAGAGGGTCTAAAGACATACTTGATTGGATTTGCTTGAAAAAAGTTGAATCAATAATCAATGTTGATTTCATTACTTGAAGATGAAATTGCTCCGACTTTAAGAGGATCATTCTTTGTTGATCAAAAGTTAAATTTTTTTCTTTTGATACAAGATAAGAACATCTAGAAAGAACATTGAATAGACCTTGTTGTTTTTCTAGCTGATAGGTGATAATAAATTTGAATCTTGACAAAGATATGTTCCAACGAGCCTAATGACTATTCAATATACGTATTGACATGAAATACTTGAGGTTCTTGTGATCCGTATATATGGTGACTAGACTAGAATCGCCTTCCAGATAATAATGCTATTCTTAAAAAGAATCCATAATTGCAAGAAGTTCTTTATTATGGATTTTGTAGTTGATTTTTGTTATTAAAAATTTTTTGGAATAAAAAGCGACTAGATGGAATTTATCATCTGCTCCCATTTGTGACAATATCGCCCTCAAAGCAAAATTTGATGCGTTTGTTTCCATAAAAAATGCCTTAGAAAAGTCAATGCAATATAAGATTGGTGCAAAAGTAAAAGTTGTCTTCAAAGCCTGAAATGATGCTTCTACTTTTTTATTCCACTAAAGTTTGTCCTTACAAGTTAAGTGTGTAAGTAGAACTGTAACTTATAAAAAGTTCTTGATAAAGATTCAATAGTAATTGACAAATTTTAAAAAATATTGTACATCTTATATTATTTTTAGAATCTTCTAATCCATGATTGTTTGGACTTTCTTTGGATTTATTTTAAAAACATCATTTGAAATGATGTATCTTAAAAAATCAACTTGAGTAGTGTAAAATACATACTTTTTCTTCTTGGCATATAGTCTTGTATCTCTAAGTTTTTGTAATACACAACAAGCATGAAGTTCATATTCTTCTGTGTTCTTAGAGTAGATCAGGATGTCATTTAAATATTAGACAACAAAATCATCAAGAAACTCACAAAATACGTCATTTATAAGATGTTGAAAAGCAACTGGTATATTTGTAGGTCCAAAAGGCATGACATTATATTCAAAATGTCCATACCTTATTCAAAATGTAGTCTTCCATTCATCACCTTCTTTAATGTGCACTAAATTATATACTCCTCTTAGATCTATTTTTGTATAAATCTTAGCTTGATTCAATTGATCAAGAAGTCTAGATATCAAAGATAGAGGGTATTTATTCTTGATGGTAATCTTGTTGAATCTTTGATAATCTATACATATCTATAGTGACCAATCTTTCTTCTTTGCAAACAAGATAGGAGCTCCTACTGGGGATTTTGAATGGCGTATGAAATTCTTGGCCAAGTTCTCATTAATATATTTCTTGAATTCAACCAATTTATTTAGGGATAGGCTGTAGATCGGTCCAAATAGAGGCTAAATTCCCTCTATGAGATTAATTGAGTAATCATATAGATGATGCTCTAGAATAATATTTGCATTTTATTTCTCAAAAATGTCTTGATAATCTTGATATTAACATAGAATGCCATTTAAAGTCCTTCTACCATCAGAAATGGATGTAACATAGATAGCAAAAGATGATCCTTCTTTTGTATCATTCATAAATGCTTTTGCGTCTATAAGTACAAATTTTATTATATTAGACTTATAGTTTGTTATATGATTTATGGAATTCTTATTAATGCTTTGAAAAAAATCAAGTCTATGAGAAATCCAATCTATTTGAAGATTATATTTTTTTAGCCATGATAAATCTAAAATGATTGGACTAGAAGGAGATTTAATTATATTAAAGATTAGACAACTATTATGACCATCTATTCTTACATTTATAAGAAGAGTTTTATGAGTCATATCTCTAGAAGATAACATGTGACCATCTGTGATTTTTACATGTATAAGTTTAATTTTTTGTATTGAAGGTATTCTACGACTTTTAATAAATTCTTTATCTAAAAGACACGTTGAGGCTCCTGAATCTAATAAGGCAGAGGCTTTCTGATTTTTAGGTCCTAAATAGACATCTATTATAAAACAAAGAGAGGATTTTGAGAAGAGGATAGGACCTTTACTAGGAGTTGTACAAGATTCCAACTGCATAGCCTCTATTGTAGCTAGATAAACTCGTTTTCTAACATATTGTCTTCTTTGACAGTCGTACTCCTCATTTTGTAGTTGCATCATTTCTTTGGACAATATTGAGTAATATACTTAAGCTTTCTATAATAAAAACACAATCTTTCTTGACAACAATGAATCTTTTTTTGTTTAATAAGAGATTTAAAATGTACCGCATCAATTTGCATATCTTCTATTTTTGAATGTATGTATTGATGAAATGTTGATAATACCATTATATTATAGTAATATTGAGGTTGCCTTGTGTGATTCTTAGATCAAAATTCAAAAAGCCAATTATCACACTTCATAACAAAATCAATTGCTTGACTCAATGTCTGAAGATTGAATAAATTGAGCATCAATTTTTTTACCTCATATTATAATCCATAGAAAAATTAGCTAATAAGAGCAATATCATCCCACTTAGTGTCAATTGCTAATTGTTAGAATTGTAAAGCATATGATGTCACTGATTGATTGCTTTATTATAAGATGCGGATCTTGTTGGTTGCGACACAAATTGCATCATGTTCTCCATATATAGATCAAATTTCCACTAAGAATGTTTCCAAATTATCTAATATTGGATTATGTCATTCAAGAAAGGATGAAAACTATGATAAAGCAGAACTTCAGAGTAGTGTTCTAATAAACCTGTCTTGTGACCTTTGGATTGGATAGCTTTGAGATTGAAGTTCAATTGCCAATTGTACTTGATTAATAAATCCTCAAAATTTAAATCTGGTGCCATTAAACTTCTCCGACAAACTAATCTTTTATTCTTTGATGCTTGAATGGTATTCAATTGTAGGTAAAGTAGTATAGCTTGAAGCAGCTTGAATCATCTCTATATCTTCACTTCATGCTAATCTTGTTACTTCTTGTGGTGGTGCATTGAATTGATATATTGCAAGTATTAGCTCTCTTATTTGTTCTCGCATTCGTGCTATTGCATTCTTTATTTTAGAAAGCTTTGCCATAATATCACAATAGAAAAAGAAAAAAAGTGTTTACTTTTACTACAAAATAAAATATTCAAAGAACAAAGAAAAAATTCTAGAAACAATATTAGTTTAGAAGTGGGTGATCCATAACTTTTAATATGCTTATGTCTTATAAAAAAATAGAGATAATCTACTCGTAATTAAGAAGAGACAAAGCTCTGATATTGTAACTTTATTCTTGTTAATCTGTCAAGGACACAAATTAAAACAAATGTATAAGTTAATAAAAACTATATCAAAGAAAAATAACAAGATAGAAATAAAGAAGTATGTATATTCAAGAAAAAATTGGAATGGCTACTGTCAAAGATTAGAAAATATATAAGACTCTTGAACTAGACTAGAAGGAAGAAAGAAATTAACAAGTGTGAAGAAGACTTCATTCTTGTCTCTATATATACTATTTATCTAAGAATTATATGGAGGCATTCTACAAGACTTCCTACATGTGTCTAATTTGTAAGACACATGTCAAACTTGTAAGACTACTTTCCTTTATATGCACCACATATTTAACTTGTTCCATAAGCTATCAATATGTGCAATACATGGCTAGCTTGTTGGCCAAGTTTCTAATCTACCAATCACTTTTAAACATGTGTAAAGGTGATTCCGCATTTAAGAAGCTTCTAGAAAGCTTTTCTATAAAATATTATCAAATTAATTTATTTTACCTACTTCTATCAATCTATATTAATTAGGTAATTATTAGAATAAATCTTATGTCTATGACAAAATCTTTTTAAATTTCAGATCTTATTTAGAGGAGATTTTGAAGGCTATAATAAAGATCAGATCCTTGGATGGAATGTTTCATCAATAGAGATACTAGCTCAAGGCCATAGATGATTTTTTTGAGGATCAATAGAATTTGTTATCTAAAAATAGAAAATAAAATATACAACTTCATTAGTGTTGTATATTTTTGATTTTTTGTATATGTAGAGTAATTTCTAAAGATATAAGCTCCTCTTAGAACTTGTTGCTAGAAAAAGGGGTGATATTAGGGACATGCAATTTAAAAATTTATAGAATCTTTTAGTACATTAATGAAAGTCAATTAAGAAGCTTCCTAATTGGTGGAAGTAGCTCGAGAAGCTTTATAGCTAGTGGGAGGAGCTCGAGAAGCTTCCAAGTTGGTAGAGGCAACTAGAGAAGCTTCCAAGCTTCTAGAAGGAGCTCAAAAAGCTTCCAAGTTGGTAGAAGCTGCTTAGAAAGCTTCTTAGTTTGATAGAAGCTGCTCAAAAAGCTTCTTAGACATGGATATATATATGAATCAAGGCTGAAAAATTCTTCAATCTCGACAACATATCTCTTAAAGTTCTAGCTCATCTTTCTTAATGTTATTCGTGTATTCATCTAAATAATTCAAATTCTTGTTGGTTTCTTCTTAAAACCTTTTTTGATTCAAGTCTCTTGTTTTATATTCTTATATCTTTGACAATTTTTTGTAGATGAATAAGCTATTAAAAGATTTTAATATAATTTGAGTATTTTTTATAAATTGAAGGGATTTTATAAGAGCCAAGACTTTATGGAGGTAGACAAATAGATATATAAAGCTATAATAAAATTTTGATATAAAAATGAGGTTTTGAAAAGAAATTATGGTTTTTCTTAAAAATTATTGAGAATCTAATTTATCAACAACTGATTAATTGTAATTTTATATAAAAAGGGATATTAAATTTTTTTCTATATACCAAAAAAAACTTTATATATAAATCTACTTAAATATAAGAGGTTTTATTAGTATAATAATTTTTTTAATAATACTATTTTATTATTTATTTATTTTTATTATAAACAAATCACTTATTAGAGTCTTGCTAATAAATTATAAATAAATTTTCTATAGCTAGGTGCCTAGTGTATTCTCAAATTAAAAATCATGCCACATAACAATGCAAGGTTTATAACAAAATAATGCAATATAAGAACAAAAACAAGATTAGAAGGTTTGAGCTACATTATAAGATATATAATGTTGAGATTGAGGAGTTTCTCAGCCTTGATAATCATACATACTAGGAATTAGGAAGCTTCTACATAATTTTTTATAAAAGGCTTTACCACTAAGTCATCTTAGGATGCTTCTTGAGCAGCTTCTTTATTGCTTTAATATAAAGAAATCTTGAGAATCTTTAATTTTGACTTCTTATATTGCTTGGGAATTAAGCAATTTAAAGAACCTCCTTTAACAACTTCTTGGAATCTTTTACAACCTTCTAAGATCTTTTAAATTCTTCTAGGATCTTTTAAATAATTTCAAGACTTTTTAAAACCTTCTAGAATCTTCTAAGATCTTATATATTCTTTTAAAATCATCTAAAAAGTTTCAAGACCTTTTAAAATCTTTTAAATTTTTTTAGGATCTTTTGAAATCCTCTAAAATCTTTTCTAGATAGATGTTCATGATATCACCTACTTCTTTAGCTCTAAGTTCCTTGAAGAGCAGTAAAGCCAAAATTGCTTAAAGACACAAAAAATCAAAGATATATTTCATAGTCTATACAATATATTCAAATTATTTTTTATAAGTCTAAAATCTCATTGGTCCTTATGATCAACAATAATAATCAATATCCTTTATTTGAGACCAAGCTTGCACTTTTGTATCTTTATTATAAAAACATCCTTCAAACACCATTTTTGGATGATTTTCATGAGTAGGTTCTATTTCAATGACAATCACCACCAATCTGCTATTATATATTCTTTGACATCTTTGTAGCTTAGATAATTCTTTCTTTTAAGGTCAACAACATAAATTACTTAATTGAGATGGTTTAACTTATAAAATGTTATCTTTTTGACTATCCATGGTTGAATTATTAAGTTGGCAATGATTACACATGTTATTGCTTTTGGTTTGGAAGGATGTCGTTAATAAAATTCTTGTATCTTTTAAAGTGCATTAATTAACTTTTAGATTGGCTTCCATATTTATTTACTAATAATATAACCGTACCAATGTACAAAATATTCTAATTGTCCTTGTCTCATTCTTAAATCAAATGCTTCTTCCATTTCAAATTCTTAATGATTGTTTATTTCAATATAAGGCAATGGCACTTGTATTCTTCTTAATTTACTTGATTCTTTATAAGATTTTAAAAGAGAAGCATGAAAAATAGGATATATTTTTAGAGATGCTGGTAATTCCAAACAATAAGCGATAGGATTGATTTGCTTCTAAATAAGAAATGGTCCTAATTTTTAATAGTCCAATTTATTACATAGTTGGTTGGTCCTTATATTATGCAAAAGGAGCCACACTTTATTACCAACTCCAAAAAAAGGTTGTTCTTTTCAAAATCTATTTGTTAGTATTGTATATTGTTCTTGATTTTTTTCTAATTGAAGTTTCATAATTGAATATAATTCTATCAATCTTGTAGCAAATTCCTCAGCTATTGGATTATTAGATTTAAGAGGCAATAACATATCTAGTTTTAAATGATATCCATAGTTGATATAGAAAGATATTTATTGTATAAAAGCGTTGTCGAATACGTGAAGTCTTGCTTGAGAATGCTCCGGGCACCTGGCTGTGGAAGATAAAAAGAAAATACAACAAAATCCTAACAATTCTAATAGAATCTTAATTAACTTCTATTAAACCTTAACAATATTTTTCAGCTTGATTCAATCTTAAAGAAATTATAAAAGAAGAATAAATGAGTCATTCAATAATCATAATAGAAAATAATATATAAAATGCTAAATTTAGAAAATACTAAAAATAGAATCTTAAAACCCTAAATCATATCTTATTCAAACCCTAGTCAATCCCTAAGTCAAACCTTGATCAAACCTTAGTCATACCCTAAGTCAAACCTTGGTCAAACCTTAGTCAAATCCTAAGTCAAACCCTAGTCAAACCCTAAGTCAAACCCTGATCAAACCCTAAGTCAAATCCTAGTCAAACCCTAATCAAACCCTAAGTCAAACCCTAATCAAACCCTAACCCTAATCAAACCCTAACTCAAATCTTGGTCAAATCTTAGTCAAACCCTAATCAAACCCTAAGTCAAACCCTAATCAAACCCTAAGTCAAACCCTAGTCAAACCCTAATCAAACCCTAGTCAAACCCTAATCAAACCCTAAGTCAAACCCTAAGCAATTTCTAAGGCAGTTTTAGAACCACAATAACTACCAAACAAACCGTTGATCTTGATTGAAATATTTCATACACCTTAACAATTAAGTTAAAAACACACACACCAAGTTTGAAGAAGATCCAACTTACCAAGAAGAAGAAAAACTTACAAATTTGCTCGGGTATCAGCCGGCCTCCTTCTCCAATCTTCACGCCAATATTCCAGTGCCTAAACCTCCTATTTGCACCGTTCAACTGCTTCCAAATTTCACATGCATGTAGGAAATTAAGTCTTCTACACACACACATAAATTTCACCCCAATCCAACTGATAGATTGATCAAAATCTGCGAAACCCTAACTGACCTTTAAAACCCAATTCCAGAGACCCCAACTCACATAAATTTCAATAACCTTTGATCGAACCATTAGATCAATCTCAAATTCACAGCACACATTGACAACAACAATACCCAAAAACCCACAAATTTCCAGCCGTAGATCTGCTGCAAAGCTTCTGGAATTGCCTAAACCATCAACCCTAATTTATTTCACAAAATCTCAAGTAGCCAAAATAAACCCTGACTTTGCAAAGCTATTACAAAGTCGTTTTCTCTCCAAATCACTCAAAATCAACTCCTATATAAAACCCTTCAAGTTCACTCCCTAACCCCAATCTCCGATCTGCAAAAAGACCCTCCATTCGCCGTCGGCACGCGGTTTTGTGCCCTGGGGTCTGGTTTGGTTCTTTTCGACCCAGGTTCTTAACCGGCCCTCTCCGGATATCAACTCTTGTAGTTTTGAGGTAAATTTCTCTAAAACCTACTCTTAACTTCTTATTAAACATACCTATACCAATTATTTTTCTAATCTACTTTGTTTTACCATTTTTATGGCTTTACAAAGTAAGTAGAAATCCCTTTTATAAAAGGCAGCATTAGCACTTTTTAATTTTTACTACCTCCTTGTCTATTATCTATTTTTCTAAGATAATTTTCTCAAATATTTTCATTTGAGCTCTTCTATAATATAATCATTCCTCCCTTCTTTCACCTAGTAGTCGACATTACTGCATAGTGAATAATATTGTTGTAAAAAAATTTAAAAAATAGCAAATAGGAAGTCCAATCATCTTATTGATAGTTGATGATATACCTTAGATATTAGTCTAGAATTTGATTGACTTATTCCATTTGGCTATTGATTTGCAAGTGGAATGCTAAAGATAACTTAATACTTACTTAAATGATTTCAAAAAATGATCTCTAAAACTTAGATATAAATGGAGATCTTTGATTTGATATAATATCATCTAGCAATCTATAATATTAATAAATATTATTAATAAAAAATTGATAATTTTTTTACTTATAATTATTTTCTTGTAAGGAATAAAATGTGCAATCTTAGTAAATTGATAAAAAATCACAAATATAATATCAAAAGAATTAGATGGTAGAAGATTTGTAATAAAATCTATAGAAATAAAAGACTAAGGTTGCTTCAAAACAAATAGTGGTTGAAGAAGTCAGTATGGGTATTGTCAAAGATTTTTTGATTTGGAATATATATCATATAAAAATATAAATTTCTTGATAGTCTTCTATATCTTAAGCCACAAAAAATCTCAAGAAAAAAAATTCTAATATCTAATTGAATCCAATATATCCAATAATAAAAAAATCATGACATACTTACAAAATACAAAAGCATTATTGTGTGGTATGATCTTTAATCTAAGAATACACTGCATACCTAGCTATAGTGAATTTACTTATAACTTATTGGCAAGACTCTAATAAATAATTTGTCTTTAATAAAAATAATAAATAATATGATAATATTATTAAAAAAATATTTTATTGATAAAATCCTCTTATATTTAATTATTTTTATATATAAAGTTGTTCTATGGCATATAAAAAATCTTTAACACATTTTTTTTATAAAATCACAACTAAATGAGTGTTAATAAATTAGATTGTCAATAATATTTAAAAAAAATCTATAATCTATTTTTAAAACTTTATCTTTATATCAAAAGTTTATTTTAGCTTTATATATCTATTATTCCATCTCTATAAAATCTTGGCTCTTAAAAAACTCTTTTAGTTTTTACAAAATACTCAAGTTGCAATAAAATCCTTCAATAGCTTATTCACCTCCAAGGATTTATTTCTTTCCAAATTTTAGAGTTTAATAACTCTTCATCTAGCCATTTAGTTTTTACCAAATTTTTCTAAAGTATAGATTATATTCTTAAGCTTTATCATAAGAGAATTCAATGATAGATTCACTTTTAATTGTCCTATATCTTAAAAATCCTAACAGGTACTTAAAACCCTAGTTTATAGACATCCAAGCACTATTTCTTTTATATCTCAAAAATCCAAAATCTTAATATCATAAAATTTTTGTATGTAATTTTATTACTTAAAAATACATATTTTTAAAAATTTAGAGCCAAAAACTTGTCAAATTGCTTAAGATACAACTTTAGTTAAATAGGATCATTTACTACCTTCAGATTATAAATATTGACTTCAACTTTTAATATCTCCTTTATTCTATCTTGGATTTTATTAAACTATATATAAAAAATATAGTCAAAAAAGTATTATTTCTAATCTTGGTCACCAATCATATATTGCTTTTTGTATGCTTGGATTATATCCAAAAGAGTGACAATAGGTACATTTTTGACACCTTAACTTTGAGTGCCTATATTTCCTTTATAAAAAGTCCAAATCACTCAATTTTTGTACCAAAATCATAGCCAAAAATCCAAACTTACTAATTTTAGTTTCTAATATTTAAATTTTTTCAAAAAACAAATTCTAATTCCTAAAAAGGCCTCAAATAGCCTCCTTTAAGTCCATTGGATATGACTTTTGGCCAATAGGTATAGAAACTTCTATCATCCATCTCCATTCATTCACATGGATGGCCTAATTATTCTTCTTTATACTAAAAATTCCTTTTTAATCTTTTTTCTAATAATATTTATATAATATGTATTCTAAATATCAAATAAAAGAAATAAACAAGATCTCAAGGGTCATTAATATCTAACAAAGGTGACTTAAGATATATAAAAGTTATTATCAATATAAAATTAATTTTAAAAATTATTAAAAAAAAAAAAAAATTATATAAACTTCAATAATAGTATTTTTAATAGATCTTTTTTAAATTAATAACCTAAGCATATTTTGGAACTAATAAAAATCCATTGATATGGCTTTTATTTGGCTATGTAATAAATTATACATTAAGTATACATGTACAATATTTGCACATGGTAGCCGGACCACAATATGACAACATATTGATATCTTAAGAATATATAGATGTTTTTTAAAATAAATGAGGTTGATTTAAAACTTAAATTTGCTAGAATTATCTTAAATATTACTAGCTTATTGTTTAATATTAAAGATAGGAAGGTCTATAGTTAATACTTTATAAATTTAATTAAGAAGTAAAGAATCCATTGAAATTGACATAGTAGTTGATCAAAGACACAAGTGTTCATATTTTAAGAGTATTATTTGTTGTTAGTTATATGTTGCCTCTCCCTCTTTTAGTGCAAGGTATGATTGCCTGAATAAAGTATCTGACAATCCTTGTTGTTTTCCTAATTGACATGTGATGTTGAAGTCAAAACAAGATAAAGACATTCCATCGAGATTGGTGATAATTTAAAACACAAGCTAATATAAAATATTTAAGATTCTTATGATTTGTATATACAATCACTAAATATAAAGCACCTTCAAGCAACTGGTGTTGTTCTTCAAAAGAATCCATATTAGTAAAGAATTCTTTATTATAGATTTTATAATTGATCTCAATATATAAAATTTTTATAAAATAAAATATAATTTGATATAGTTTTTTATTTTTTTGCTTTTATGATAATATAGCTCTCAACGCAAAATCCAAGGCATAAATTTTTGTATAAAAAATATTTATAAAATCTAGATATATTAAAATTGTGGCTATAATAAAAATTAATTTAAGATCTAAAAAAGCCTTTTTTGTTTAAGGCCTCTATTCCAACTTATTCTTATATATCAATCAAATAAATAGAACAACCATTTGAGAGTAATTTTTAATAAATATCCAATAAAAATTAGCAAATTAAAAAAAAATATTATACATCTTATAATATTTTTGAAATTGTCTAATCTTTAATAGCTTGAATCTTCTTCAAATCTATTAATGAATCATTATTCTAATATGATATATTTAAAAAATTCTATCTTTAGTTGATAGAATATATTTATTTTTAATTTGGCATATAAATCCATATTTTTTAATTTTTGTAGTACTAATCTTATATATTTTGTATATTCTTCAAGGCTTTTTGAATAAATCAAAATATCATTAAGATAAAAAATAAAAAATTTATCTAAGAATTCTTGAAAGATATTATTTATCAAGTATTAGAATATAGCTGGTGCATTTGTTAATCTAAAAGATATGACATTATATTCAAAATACTCATACCTTGTTCAAAATGTTGTCTTCTATTTATTCTTTTTTTTATGCATATTGAATTATAAGCTTTACAAAGTTCAATCTTTCTATAAATCTTTGCTTGATCTAGTTGTTCAAAGAGTCTTGATATCAATAACAATAGATAATAATTTTTTGTTATCTTATTTAAATCTTGATAATCAATACATATTTGTAAAGATCCATCTTTCTTCTTTACAAAAAATATAGATATTTTAGTATGAGATTTTGAATGTTGAATAAAATTTTTAGAAAGATTTTAATCAATATATTTATATAAAATTTTTAAATTTATTTGTAAAAGATTATATATTGGTCCAAATGGCA